>JANDJT010000092.1:11871533-11892062 GCA_024331685.1 Stegophilus panzeri | reverse complement strand
ATACTTGTTCTACATATAGCGAGAGAGAACATTAGAGTAGCGGTAGTTAAATGAGACATATGAGACAGAGAGGACTGTACAGTGATCTATCAGAGCAGGAAAATAAATTGTTCTCATTCTCCTAAGAACAACAATCGCCATAATAATTCAGGTGAAATGGAGATGGGAAAGTGGTTATCAATGTGTATGTACTTACGAGCATATGAGCCTTCAAACAAATACAAAAAAAAAAAAAAAAAAAAAAAAAAAAAAAAAAAAAAAAAAAAGGAGAATAACTTTTTTTTTTCAGTATTAATAGAGTTGAGATAAAGGAACAAAGTATTTAAGATGACTACAAAACAAAATTTAGCATTTCTAGTGGAGAATTTAGTATTTTCATGCAGATGCCTGTTCATAATTGTGAATTGAAGTATTGGAGAGACGGGGTTGTTGTACATATGTTGTATTGTTATAACAGGTCCTTCTGATTTTTCTTCTGTATTGTTACTCCAATTCGAGCCTCATCGATGATGTTTCTTTCTGTTTCTGTTGCACTGACAGTAAAAGTGGACATTAGGAAGGGCCATTCAAGTTCCAATGAGTGTGTGCACCTATTGTCAAACCCTTTCTTTTCTTTCTCCAGTATACAAGATATGCCAAAAAAAGAAAAAACCTTACATTTTTAAGCTGGGAGCTTTCCCATCTTTCACCATTGTCTTTATTATCTGTCTTGTCTGTATTTGTAGGTTTTGCTTTAATGATGCCTTATTTCCTAATCGCCACATTGACATTATGTACAATTTCACATATTAGTGCAAGGACACATCTGACTGGAGTTGTGTCTGTTTGGTTATTTAATTTTCTTAATCTGTGAGATGATCTAAATGAACACTGCCTCAAGAACAAGATTAGATAATACCAGGGTTTATTAAATATATCACATTAAAATAAGAAAACTTACCTGGAATGAATTTTTTTTTTTTTTTTTTTTGAAAGGACAATTTTTTGCGTCACCTTTGCTAGTTTGTCTTCCTGTTCTTTTAAAGGATTTCTCAAGGTGCGCAGTTCTGACCTGGCCTGTGAGGCAGGGCTGCTTCTCAACCTGTGCAAAGGAAAAGCTGATCTGCCTTTTGCTTTGTGTCTATCGCTACTGATCAGCGTTCAACCCAAGTCAGCAGGGTCTGGGCCTGATCACAGTCCAGTGGAGCAGAGGACTTTATTTACAGAAAAATAAAACAGTGCAGGTCACTTGGTCTCAAACTGCGTTTTCAGCTCTGCTGGAATCACCATGATCAAAGATTCCTAAATAACCATGACAGATTTAAAAAAGACAAAACAACTCAACACATGAGATTTCCAATATCATCTATTATCATTCCACAAGGGCTTCATAGGTGTGAGATTTATGGATGTGGAAACATTACTGAAGTGCATATCGTAGATTCCTGACATGGTCTGTAGATTATTACTGTAAATTTCCGATCGTGTCAGACCAGTGTGCACCATCCAGATCCGAATGTAAGGAATCACATGCATATCACCCACTGGACCATAATAAACACCCACGTCATACAGACAAGCCTGACCCTAAGGGATTAGCTCACAGGAAACTGCAGATGCTACAGTATATAGATTAGAATCAAACCATGTTGCAAACAGGAAAGTCGACGATTTAAAAAAAAAAAGAAAAAAAAAAAAGCAAACTTGCCCATATCAGAGCTCTGTTCATACGAGTGAGAGTGTTCTTCTGCCCTTCATGCGTCATACGAGACATGTCCCCACCTCCTCCGCAGTCCACCCTCCCCATATTCCAGAATCTTCTCCGGGACAAACTGTGCCGTGCTTATACAGATCTATTTTAATACACTCGACACTACGTTGAACAAGATGAAACTTTTTTATATTCTTTTATCAATGAACGTGAGAAAGAAAAGAGACAAAAAAGAACACGACAATTTTTTATTGTTTGCCAATTATGCATTTAGCTTGCAATGTGTGATGTGTCCGTATGCTATGAGGGAAAAAGTAGCAAAAATAATACTGAAATGGAAAAGGCAACAAGGCTACTGTTAGATGGAGGTCTTCGGACTGTCAGAGTAGTGGTATTTCTTTGTCGTTATGAAAGGGGACTGTCCAGTGGATAGTATGTATAGGAAAGTGTTTGTCTTACATATGCCAATGTAGTTTTTTTCTTCTTTATGATGCATTCAAAGTTGATGGATGGAAGTTGGTAAATGGTAAAGAGTAGTCACACTTTTTTGTACCAAGTTCTTATTGAAAACCGAATCAATAATAAACATTGGAGAAAATTCAACAAGAGTCTTGTTAAATGTGTTGTATGCTGTGTGTGTGTGTGTGTGTGTGTGTAACGCATTCACATTTTTTAAAGCATGTGTCTGAGACGCTCCGATCCTTTTCATCAAGTTCACACGCAAAGCAGGAAAACTTACATCTTTGGACGTGGACAACGTGCGCATAAAATGATGAGTATTGTTATTAGAAACTTCATTAAGTATTCCTCATTTTCTTGACTTTATCTATTAAAATCGCTTAACACATCCACATTATCAGAAACATTGACAATTCAGAGAATAGTACAGGTATATTCATTTAGTATAAAACCAGACAAAAATATATACAGATAAGCTACATTTGAATTAGATTCCATTAAATTCCATTGCTAATTGCACTAAGCCTTGTAACAAATCCTACATGTAGACAAACTTCACTTTTTCTTGTTGAATATCAAATTCTGCCTGATATCTGAAAATAACAGTGTGTGTGGCTCCAGGAGGGTTTTAAAGAATCGTTGACCTCAGTATAGACACATCGTTGCACTTTTACCCTGAGTGCGTGTGCTAGATAAGCAGAGGGTGTTAGAATAATGAACTAAATGTTGAAGGATGAGAATAATAAAGATCAGTACTGAGCAGCCAGCTATCATACAGCGATTATCTGGCATCAGGTCACACACATCAGGTCTACATAACTCATTAGTGGAATGTAAAATGTAATAAAAAGTCCAGTGAAGCATAAAAATGGAATAGTGTTATTTCATCGCAGTTCGATGCTGTTACGATTCACGCCTTCGCCTTCAAGATGATCTCTGCTGCCTCCGGTGAACAGTTGCCATGGCAATCTTGAGTGCAGTTGTAATTTGGAAATTTGCTTTGATTTGTGTGTTTACACAGTCAATGTGGGTCTGTGTTCATGGATAAAGATGTGTGTGTGTATGTGTGTGTGTGTGTGTGTGTGTGTGTGTGTGTATATGTAAAAAAAAAAAAAAAAAAAAGACAATTTGAGCCGCATATACCTCACATCAATACTTGAACGGGGAACTGTCTGATTAAGGCTATTTAGAAGCAATATCCATAGAGAGAACGAGTATGGCATTAACATAACATGTGCTGTCCCTGTAGGAGTGTGCGTCTTAACCTGTTTGTTTAGAATAAATCCAAAAAGATCGGTGTTAACAGAACTCTGTGCGTTTGCTGAACCTGACTTGTGAGACCCTCAGACGTAAATACATTCACCATAAAAAAATTTAAAAAAAATTGAAAAACCTTCTGTGTGTTTTAGTGTTAAAGTATTACACATAATGTGCAGCCTTAGTGTTTTAGTCCACAGTACAATAAGCTTACAGAGTGTACGTTTTTTGCCCCATGACTCCACAGGTCACTGAGAGTTGATACCTCATCGGTGGCACGAGCGATAATAACAAGGCCAGATGTTCGGCTTCCTGCTGTGAGCTGTAGTGGTAGTGTGTGAGGCACTGTGTGGGAGGGTGTGGAGCAGTCAGGGCAGTACCTGCTGTGGAGGGCAGTGGGAGCTAAAGATGGCGTCGTAGTGCTCGATGAGTAGCTCTGTGAAAATGTTGAGCGGTGTGATGGCGTTCAGAGACACACCGCCGTGACGAGGCCACACCAGGTTCACCCCGAACACACACGCCAGGTTAGAGGAGCTCATCTTATTAAAGATGCTCTCCTGAGATACCTGCAGAGAGAGAACAAACCGTGACAATATATATATAAAACAGAGTCTTGCTTACGAGGTACATACACTACACGCTTCACCACTTTAAATAATTTTATAGTAGTATTTACTTAGTATTTAAATCAATCAATAGACATTTCTAAACTAAATCACTAATGTTAGCTGGCCAGCTTGTCTCTAACGAAATAAACACATGGAACACGCAAAGCTTGTAATGACGTAAATTATATAATTCTGTTGTTTGAATGTATTTAGGTTTCATGCTTGCCTCTAATGCACGTTACAGTAGATTAGCATGATCCATAGGTAAATATCTCCAAGTATAGGTTGGATAAATAGTGCGTGATTATGAAATGACATACAGCTTATTAGAAAATTACACAGACTTGGGATTGTGTACTTTGTCTATAAATAGGTACTTGCAGTAAAAGACTTCAGTCTACACACTGTGTAACATGTTTCCATCGATTCGTACCAGCTCAGAGAACTGCAGCACCTGCATGGTTTGGGTGGATTGCATGTTAAAAGGTCCTGAGATGCGCAGGGGTTCGTTGTAAGTAATTATACTCCATTCCGTCTGATTAAACATTTGCATGTCATGGTGAGTGACGATGCCCCTGGGAACGTCTGCAAGACGATTACTGTTTCGCTGTACATGGGGGGGGTGTCACACAGCTTCACATTAATGCAAAGATACGGAAATTAAGAATGTCGACTTCAGTGAACTACAAATCTGCTCGAGTGATTTAAAGATGATGATGATGACGACTTGTGCATGAGTGCAGAGAAATATGGGGAATATATGAAAAACAATGTATCTGGAAAGGATTCCCAACACTGGTCCTGGAGTACACCCCGGTCCCACACATCTGAAGTGTTTTCTCTGCTCTAACACACCCACTTCAGCATTTTAAGAAGGGCTAATTAACAGCCCTTCTTGAGCTGGTGTAATCTAGGACCAATGTTGTGAACCTGTGTCTTTGAGGAACTAATCTACACCTTCTCCCTGCTATTAATTGTTTTCACAGACCAAGAACACAAGATGCATTTTCCCACACTTACTATACAGTGTTCAAAACTACAGAGTACTCAACACCCTGCTGCCTCCCAGGGCTCACCTGGACTAGTCAAACACCTAACCCAGTAAGACTCAATACCACTGCACAGTGCACTTTACAAAACATCAGGCACTTCAGATTATGGAACTCGTTTTTGCTGCCAATATTGCTGCTATACTTATTGCTGCTACATTACACAACAGTTTACAGCCCATGTCCTGTGCATTTATCGTTTTGTTCTGTGTATTTATTGTCCTGCACTCATCTCACACTGTTGTGTATTTGCACTTTATGTAGTCTTGAGTACTGTTCTGTGTTGCACCGTGGTCCTGAAGAAACATTTCATTCCAACAGAGACACTCGACTGAAATGTTTCTCATGATCTTAAAAACCTTTTGATCTGAAGGTGTATGATTAAATGACTGAAATCGGTATTTTAGACAAAAATATAATTGTGCCAACATATTCATTTCTTTCATTAGAAAACTCACATTTTATTTACAAAAAATATATACTTTTTTTAATGGATGACGTGGAGTGAAATATTCTGAAAAGCAGCCAATAAGTGTCCAGCATCGGTGTGAACTCCTTTAATACTGTTTAAAAAGCATCTCAGGGAAATTCCTCAAGAAATCGGTTGAGAAAATACCAAGAATACATTTGTCAATTCTAGGCAAAAAGGGGGTCTACTTTGAAGATGCTAAAATACTCAATTATTTTGATTTATTTTGGATTTTTTATCACAACATAATTCCCATAGTTCCATTTGTGTTACTCCAGAGTTTTGATGACTTTATCATTATTCTAAAATGTGTAAAAAATAATAAAGAATGAGTGTGTCTAAACTTTTGACCTGTAGTGTACACACACTATATAGAGGAATGACAATAAAAACCCACTTGACTTGACAGTGCGTTACATTTACCTCATTCAAAGATTTTCACCAAGCGAAATGTATTTATTCTGATCGCAGATTCTGAATGAACCGATTCGATTTGTCCTAAACCGGACACTCTGCAGGCAATCTTTATTTATATGCTCATGACTTGTGAACTGACTACAAGTTACGAGCACGTGTGGCGCAAGGTTTAGTGCCAACTTTACCATAACATGAAGCATGCAAGTCTGGGTGAGTACATGCATCTTTTTAATCACACTGATGTTTTTTTTTTATGTTTTAGACTATTTTTGTATCAGCAAAATGCCACCCCAGTGTGATTTTTAAATGAACTGCAAGAAGAGGAGTTAGTGACCGCAGTATGGTCAGTATGAGTTACCCAGCATGTGTGACAAATATTTAAAGCTCTACTTAATACTGAGGTCAGTCCTTGTCCCGTATCTTCCTCAAAATGTTAGTTTGACACCTGTCCATACCTCACAATTAATTTAACCCTCCTATTATGTTATGGGTCAGTTTGACCCATATCCACATTTGAGATGTCGGAAATACTGCTTAATCTCTCTTTTTCTCTTTGAAATCTTTTGACTTTTCCTCATTTACAGTCATGAACTTGTAGGCAAATATTTCTTTCTAATAAAGGGTTACTGGTTTAAACTGTTCTTTGCTGTTTTTTATGTGTATTTAAACTGTGGACGTCATTTTGATCCACAACATAATGGATATAACTTTATTTTCCAACATAATAGGAGGGTTAAACAGACTGACTCTGTAAAATAACCTGTGTTTAATTACACAACAGTTTCACTGCAGAAGGAGCGCATCATGCAGAAAGCATTCGCTGATTCTGATAGTGAAAACCAGACTTAAAGGTTTACATGGCTATTATTCATCTATTAATTTATTATTATAATAAAGATGACCTATTCTGGGTGCTGAACTTTTTTTTCTTTCTTTTTTTTAGGACTGAGCTATTAGTTGGGTTATTAACAGATTATCAGACTGCATGTAAACACAGTCATAGACTGGATTTAATTAGCCTAGTACAGTATATCCATTCCTCTATTCTACAGATTACTGTTTATGAAGTATAGTTTATTATAAGGGGGGGGGGGGAGAAAAAAGAGTTACCAATGCTGGATGTGCATTTATTTTAGGAGTCACCAGATGCAGCCAGACCTGCAGTGTATCCCCTTACCATATGCAAGAAACAGATGAGGTACTTGACCACGATGAAGTTGTACTCTGGAAGCGACTCCACAATCCTCTTGCACCTTGAAACACGCAAGCTGCTCTCCACCTCTGTGAAAAACACCGTCTTATTTTACAAAAGCCAGACATTCCCGTTGAAACATCAATAAATAATTTCACCATTCGCAATATACCCAAAGACCGGTGTTATTTCTAGCAGTGTAAAATGAGCCTAGACTATTGCCGTTACCTCCAAAGGGTACAAAGACACTTGACATCTCACTGAACTCCATTTATCTGCCTTTGTCACATCCCACAGAGCTGCTATTTAGTTGGCTGAGTGACCAATGAATTATTAATACTGGATAAATAGACTAGCCTTTGGGAGAACTGAAGCAGACTGAGCTTTACTCAACACTGAACACAGATCCATCATCTAGAAAAGACGTGAAACGGATTCTGAATCCAACAGGTGTAACCGTGTGGCATGGATGTAATCTGTAGTCGCATACACACTTCTGCTGTTAGTTATATTTGTTACTCAGTATCTCCAGTACATCTCTTAATTTTGAGTTAAAATGTAATGCAGCAAGCTAGATTAAGGCCTGGATTTAAAAACTCACTGGTAAGATCCTGTATCTGGTTATATAACGTGAAGGTGAGTAGAGGCTCGGGCAGCTCCCGGAGAAACGTCTTCAAGATCACAGCAGGAACATGAACATCAGAGTACTGCTCAAAGCTAACCGGCTTGCCTGAGGCAAAACAGAGAGAGAGAGCGAGAGAGAGAAAGAAAGGGAGAGAAATCATAAAAGTGATTGTACAATAGACTCATTCTGTTTAAAGAACAGTGCAGCAGTTTTCAACCTCATTTCTCTCCGCAGCATCTGTAATCATCACTGACGAGAGATTTGTTACCTTTGAATGTACTGAAGAAACGCATACTTGCATAATGTTATAATACACATTTACCCAAATTTCAAACTATGGTGCAATACAGTAAAAACTCATTCTACATAAAGATAGTGATGCAGCAGTGCTTTAATCTTTTAGTCTGTCCAGCTCAAACAGATCAGCTTCCAAAGCTTCAACTTTCGTGCTAATACCTCTGTCAGTGCCATCACACTTTTCATCTCATAGATAGCGAAATCGCTGCTATAACTGCGCTGTATAGCTGCATTGCATTTTGGAAATTAGAGTTTCAGCGTCTACCGTCGGCACTATTTTAATGTTGGATTTCTCATTAATAAGACATTAAACATCGCTGGAAAATGGTACATGAGAAAAGAAGCTCTTGCTCTTTTCTTATTAGGATCTAACAGTAAAACCTGACATTATTATTATTTATGGTTGAGATCACTTCATTTTTTTTCACCTAAACACCACTAGCAATGTCCCAGCTGAGATATCAGTACCGCACACCAACAATATAGCACCAAAACCCCTGAGCACAATCACAAATATTTCAGTATAAAAATATTTAATAAAGTATCAAAGTTAACCAAACTAAAATTGCTGCACAGCTGCTCCAAATAGGGCCAAAAATATCCAGCGCTTCTCTTTTGCTCTTTATTGAATAGAACACCATCTTTGGTTGGCCTAATAAAGAATGGATTCCTTTCGTCTTTTCTCTTCCTACAATAAAACTACAGGTTATAAACACCTCATTTAAGCAGTAATATATTGTGCTGAGCAAGCTTTTTTTTGGAAAGAGATATGCTTCAATGAAGGGACTGTTTAAAAGGACAAAGGTAGCAGAGTGAAAGCACCAATAAGAATGAGCAAGTGCGTGCAAACATGAGAAACGATACCGCTGATAGTGCTCGAGCTCTCCTCTGGGACTCAACTCTTTTATACATCATCGGAAGGAAAGAGAACATGATTAACTATTTATATAAACTGGACATTTAGTTTAAAAAAAAAAAAAAAAAAAAGAACTCACTATTGTCTTCTTTCTGTATTAAACACAATTAAAGTGTCTCAATAAAAATAAGACGTATAATCATAACCCCAGAGCTGAGAAGGGTGTTAAGAATTTTGTGTTAGATCTCCAAAGGTAATTGGAGGAGTTAACGAAGTGGAAAGTCGAAACTGACACTATCTTAATGGGGAGTTCTGCAGGCGACGTGCTGCCTGTGATGCTATCAAGAACCGTCGGAGGAGACTGAGCCCTATTGATCTCCTTTTCTTGGCTGTGGGAGAGAGAGAGAGAGGAAGAGCTCACCCTGGTTATAGAGTTTCTGGATGTCCTTGATGAGCTGCACTCTGACTGACCTTCGGAAGATCCCTTCTGTTTTTAGGCCTTTGGGTTGAGAGAGAGAGAGAGAGAGAGAGAGAGAGAGAGAGAGAGAGAGAGAGAAGCTTGTGTTTTGAAATGTGCCCTTGAAGGGGTTCTTTTTGAGTAGTGTGTCTGTGTGAAATATATCTGTCTGAATACAGATGGTAAATGAAGATGTCAAAACAGTAACATCATAGATCCAGTATCCAATAAGGCAACTGTTATTTTTTTTCTGATCTTACCTTTCTGTTTGAGGTAGGATACAGTTTGAGACATCACAGAAGGAATCAATGCACCATTGTTTCGCTCTCGAATGCTGAAAAATATATATTTAATAACAAATGTTTGCCTGTAACCCACAGACACACCAAATAATAAAATATAATAATACACATATTTCGGTGTAAACGTAATCAATACTTGGTTTCAACGAACAATTTTAACTCCTTTTTTTGACATTCCAAATCACCCAGTCAATATCACTTAACAGCAATAAAACCTTCATGTTCACCAAAAATCATTGATGAGTCTACTCACTACTGTAAGCTCACGCCAAACTGCTGCGTGGGCAGAGGAGGTCTAGGGGGCGGAGTCTTCGCTGGAAGAGCTGATCCTCCTTTCAGAGCAGCACGGAGCTCGTCATCATGCCTGATCACAGCAGTTAACGAATAGTGAATTTTCACGACTTTGATATTTGGCTAAGTGTAAACACACTTGGAGGAAAGCACCATGTACCCTGTTCCACATGCATGAGCTCACAGACACCCACGGCAGGCTTCAACCATATTCATCATTAAAACTTGCAAACATGAGGGTTTTATTAAATATTTCTGATTCAACTTATGTTTTTGTTTGAGAGATACAGCAGGAACCCTCTGCTGTGAGTCTGATCGTATAAATATGCATAATATACGCAGACAGGTTTGAGCTCTTCTCTTTTTTCCTTGTTAGGCTGAGGAAATGTAAATGTTCATTCAGCTGCATGTGGGTTCTACATTTGCACAGTAGAGTCCATATTATTTGTCAGTAAATAGAGTTGAACAATGATGGTATTTAAAAAGGCAAAGGCAATACATTGTGCACCTTCACATAACAAAAGTACAGTGTTTTTAAATCTACATCTGATTAACATTTTGCATCAGACCTTAATACAGCTTGTGGGATGATGAGCTGCTCGTAGTTGACGTGTTCTCTTAGCTCTGCCAGATAGTTCACATAGGTTAACTTCTTACCAAACTTGTGGCTAGGTGAAAGAAGATAAAGATACGTAAATACCACGGATACAATTACAACAGCCTGATGGATAATATGATCTGTGTCTACCTTATAAGAGGTTTGAAAACGTTCCAGAGGATCCGGATAAAATTTGTGGGGTGGACAACATAGAGGGCTTTAAGATTCTTCTTGTATCTGGAATAGACGTACATGATAATAAGGAAAAACCATTGAGCAACAGAAAGGAATAAAACCAAAAGGGTGACAAGGAAATACCCAGTAGAAAACTCTTCTAGCCAAATCTCTTATGACAGACACATCACAGTTTATTCCATGCTCGGAAATTGGCTCTAATTCGCCTTAGTATGGAAGCTAAATGATTAACTCCGGACTCAGACGTGCTCTGTGAAGCTGGTCGACTGTTACATCGGCGACGAAAGACCACTAAGGACTAATTAGTCAGACGGCTGGGTGAAGGCATTTAAGTTACTCACTTTCTGTCGAATTCCCTGTAGGCGTTTCGGAGCCAGCTCAGGGAGGGTTTGTTGATGCTGCGCAAGCCGTAGTGAAAGTAAACTACTGTGTAGTCACTCTCAACATACTGGTCCAACGTATACTTCATATACCTGTGAAACAGCCAAAATAAAACCTTACAAAAAAACCAACAACATATTTTTCAACAGAGAAGGAAGGATTAGAATGAAAACCTAAATTGTGTTTGACTGAACTCTAACCATACTCACTCCAGTAGTCGATGGTGATTGAGCTGATGTGACGGGGGCATGCAGCAACTGCTAAAAATGATCAGCTTTCTGCCATAATTATCGTCACCTAAACCACAGACACACACAGACACACACACGCATACACTTATTCCAGAGGTTCCTGTTTGTTCTGTTTAAACCAGTCAGCTAAAACAGAATGGAAGAGTCATGTATTGTCACCAGACATGAGTTAATTCGGCTTTTGAATTCAAATACAATGCAGTTTTATTGAAGTATTTTAGCTTTAAGGAAAATGACACTGACCTCATTTACACTTTGTTGCTTCATGCATGTTTATGGAGCTTGGACGCTAACCAATTTTGCACATTTTAATTATATACAAATCACACCGCATAGCTAGAATGTAGAATCTACATAGTTATGCGGGGCACATGCTAAGTATCAAGGGTTTAAAATCACTAGAAAACTGAGTATAAAATGTGAGTACATCATAAAAACTTTGGAAGCATCTGTTTCCCATGGGAATCCTAGATGTTCCACCTTTGTCTTGATGTACAAAAAATCTGCATTTTTGAGATTTGCATGTTTTTATTTATTTATTTACTTTTTTTTTATAAATCTTTAAAGATTTTTTTTAAACCTCGAAACCTTACCCTGTAATTTAAGATTGTATGTTTTTAAAGGCAAACCTTACCCCCTAGCAAGTTCAGAGCAAATAAAAAACACCGGCAAAAATGTAGATTTATTACATACACCAGTGGATCTCAAACTGGGGGCCACCAGATGGTACCAGGAGGACCACATAGAAATCCTAGAACATAGTTTTTTTTAAAAATAATTTTAAAAAGATTATCAACCTTTGAACTATGATGTACATAAAAATGAGAAATATTAATAAATGAAATCAATTATATACACCAAACAGAGACATCTGTTGATGTACTAGTGTACAGTACTGTTATCCACACACTGATAAAACCTAAGGCTATTTAAAATGGATAAGTTTTTAGATAGAGGACGTAGTCTCTTATCCGGGAAAGTTAATACGGAAGAGCATAGAGTGAAAAAAACACAACTGTGAGAATTTGACGACTCTAAGGGGCCACAAAGGGATGCACCCTACACAAGGGGGGTCTCACACTGAAAATGTTTGAGAACCACTGATATACTTCACAGAAACTGTTTTTTTAATTTAATGCTATGTTCTACACATCACATGATTACATGATGAATACATTTGTCAGTTTTCAAGCTCCATATATCCATGTAAAAAATTTAAGTGAAACGCAGCCAAGATTTAAAACGGATTTAAATCTGATTGCTCTGAACCTCTTTTTTCAACCAACTGGTATATTTGTATATATGTAAGTGTATATTTGTAAGTGTATATTGATAACCAAAACTCTTCACAGTGCAATACACCATAGTGCACATGGTCCATCAACGGCAAGGATTTGGCGACCTTTAAAAAGTTAAAAATAAACAAACAAACCAACAAACAAACAAAAAAACCACAATATTGTATCTGCAATCCACTGCCGTAATCAAAATCAACTGGAAATACGGAAGCAGGAAGTTGGTTGTTTTGTTCGCTGATTTCCAATCACACACAACTGAACTGACGAACTGGAGACGCACTTGACTGAAGTGTAAACGCACGTTGTTAAAATCTCATCACATCACAATCTAGACATGAAAGGCTTGAAAACACCAGGAGTAAACTGCAATGAATTCATACAAACCTTACGTCAGAGATGTGGAATTATTCTGCTAAGCCGATCTTCATAAAAGAATCATGAGGAATCAACATGATGACCGTATGTTTACAAAAATACCTTGTTAATAGCATTTAGTTAGAAATACAGTGGAAACAGATGCATAATAGAACGTGGAAAAAGTCGCGTCTGATGAATTCAGATTCTAAATAAAACCTGCTGTCAAACTCCTTTAAAAATCCATCACGGACACGTTTTATCCACTGAGGAGTCACAGTGATACATACTGACTAAACCAGGAAAGCCTTGACCTTTATCATTAAAGGAAACCATGTGAACAGAGACGTCAGCCATGATATCTGTAAACTTATGCGAATGCTGCGAGAGTGCACTGGGAATATGCATAAGCAAATCAAGTTGTTACCTGTAACTTGTAGGATGCCGTGCCTTGCTACATCATAATATGGATGTGATGCATCTTGACAAGCGTTGCCACTGGGCAGCGGAAAGGGGCACAATTGCCCCTGATCCTCCTCTTCCTTCTGCAGCTCTAAAAAAAAAAAAAAAAAAAAGCCCTTCAGGGTTAACATGTAAAAATATCAGAACCTCATCTCAAGATATTCTTAGATGTTACCTTGTCTGGTCAAATATTACTGCATCATGTTTAGTAAGATCCTTGCCAAAAGGACAAATGCACATAACACACGTCTTTGCATGACTTTGCAGACATGAACTCATTTTTCACATCTTTTGTCCTTTAAAAGATTTCGAGGAAGAATTACAGCCAACTGTATTACTGGTCTAACTGGTGTCAAATGATCTGTCTATATTTCAAGGTCTTATCGGTCTATAGTTCAAAGCTATACAAAGTTAGAATACAGAAGTTGTTTTTGATTATGTCCTTTCAATGGAATGAACTGAACACAGGAAGTGTAGGTGCCACCGCATCATAAACTATAGGAGCCAAACATGTGCCAGTATGCCAATACAAGACATACAACAGTGGTTTAGTAAGAAAGATGAGAGCATGTACGGTTGAGGCCATTTTCAATATGAATATTAATCAGATCTGCATTTCTTAATGAGGGTAAAAAGGTTAGGGGGTTCTGTCCTCTTTTTTTGTTGTCTGAAAATATTTTAATGGAACCTACAATTCAAAGAATTCATTATACAATATAGAAAGACAATGTTTCCGTCGTAAAAAGTTTGGATGATTTTAATGAATTTATTCCAGACCAAAAAAAAAAAAAAAGCCATTTTGGAGTAACTATTATGAACATGAAGTGAAAACATTTCTGCTCTGCTGCATTTCTTTCATTCACAGGAAGTCCTATCATTTAAGCCTCAGAAACTTGACAGTTTTCATTATCTATGTGGTGACTCAGTAGTTACTTCCTGATGGACACTGGGGCAGGCTATAAATACCATCTCTGGTTTAAAGAAAAAAGAAAAAAGGAAATGACCAGTGGATTACTGATTTTGGGTGGTTTTTTTGGTGGCCAGTGGCCTGTGAGATAAGCTGGAGTCCCATCTCTGACATTTCTGACATTCTGACTTTGCTCTATCTGTACTGGAGGAGAGGGAAATACTACCGGTTACACTTAAAGACACTCCAAAATGGAGGCTTTGGTTAAACAGAACAACAAAAAAATTGTTTAGGGAGAGCCGTGGCATTACATCTTACTACAGCACCCTCTTTTGGAGAAAAAACAAAACACTTGCTGTCCACCTGAACGAGGATTATTATATATTTCAACCTTTCCACTCATTTAGGTTGTCATTAATGTGAACTCATTTTTCACTGAGAAGGTCAGTGTGTGTTAATGTTTAGGGAAGCTGATGGCTTTGAGTAAGCTAAAAGAATGCAATGGCCTCTGTGTGTTTAATTATCAGTGCACCGCCGTGCCGTCCTCTCCACACAGACACACACTAATTTTGAAGGTCAGCATTATCTGAAGAGTGACCTGTTCCTCTCACAAGATGGTAAATATAACTCAGCATGAAAGTGCATGCGGAATTCAACATGTGGTTTCGGAGAAATAGGCCCGTTTACTGTTTGATCCTTCATGTGGCCTACTTCCTTCCTTAGCACTAAGTCAACAACTGACTCAGGCAGGAGTGAGAGTCACTGCTGCCATCTTGGATTAGTAATTCCTTTCCAGACATCTGAGTAAGGTCGTAGCTGCGTCATGACGGAGTTTATTGATACCAAAAATCAGGGATGCTTTGTAGACAGAAAGGGGATACCTCCAAACCTGAAAGTTACCCTGAATACACACCGGATATACCGTGGACGAATCGCATCGCGACTGCGCACTCAGTCCACACCGCATGTGTTACGTTTGCACTATACAAGCATGACCGCACAGTTATGAAACAGGGAGCATATGAACAGATGAAGCTGGACTTGCTAGAGGTAATGGTGCAGTGCACAAAAAGTCTATTGCGTTTTTCTGGTTATGAGATATCACCACAACATAAACCCTTTTCCAACTACACATTTCAGAATCATGATTTCTTTGTAGATTAGGTGTTAGCACTGTGATTTCAATCTAGTCTGATGGTGTTTACACTTGTGTGAGTGAAAAAACTCATGGAGGTGAAGTGTAAAACAAAGGGAACATTTCTTACATGCCTCTGATGTACAGTTATTTGCATGTTACATGGACTAAACCACTGCACCTTAGCGTTTTTAACTGTTGTGTGTGACATGCCTCACACGTGTCAAAAAAACCCAAACAAAAACAAAAAAAAACCCCTCAACCAGGGCTCTTGGAATCAGGACTAAACCTCTTTATTGTAATTATAACATTATGTCAATTATGTCTACTAAAAACTAAAAAGACATTGGGACTCACCTATCTCGGCCAGCTGTTCCAGGTCATTTGCTGAGATCATGGTAAAGACTGAGTGATTTCAGCTACGCTCAGTTACATTCTGCAAACAGAATAGTGAGTTACAGGTTGACAGTGAACCAAAGTATGCTTTTGATCTGACACAATGACACAAACATGGTTTCTCAAATGAATCATTACAAAGTTCACCAGAGCCGTATCTCCCTGCAGTTCTTGCCTGGTTTCCCACTGAAGCTAAGCAGGGATGAGCATAGCCAGTACCGGGATGGGAGACCCCCCTCCTCCTGGGGAGAACTAAGGTTGCTGCTGGAAGTGGTATTAATGAGGCCAGCAGTGGGTGCTCACCCTGTGGTCAGTGTGGGTCCTAATGCCCCAGTATAGTGATGAGGACACTACACTGTAAAAACAGCATTGTCTTTCAGATGAGATGTTAAACTGAGGTCCTGACTCTCTATCGTCATTAAAAATCTCAGGACAATTTTTTTTTTTTTTTAAAAAGAGTTCGGGTATAACCCCGGTGTCCTGGCAAAATTCCTCCATTGGCCCTTATCTATCATTGGCTACATCACTCTCTCCTCTCCACTAATAGCTGGTGTGTGGTGGGTGTTCTGGTGCACTATAGCTGCTGTTGCATCATCCAGGTGGATGCTACACACTGGTGGTGGTTGAACAGATTCCCTGACTTAAAACTTAAGAGGATTGACGGAAAAAATATTTAAGTACCCTTATATTTTAATAGCTAGCGGAATGCATTTTAGTGGCATTGATGTGAGCCGAACACTTTGTAGATACTAATCAATCCTAATCAGACTGAGAAATGTAAGAGTGTTTGTGATGTTGTATTTGAGTGGCCTGCTTCAGTTGCGTGATTGACATTTCAAGTAATTTTCTAGTCAAGTACACAGAAGTACATAACAAGTCACTTAATGTTCACAGTGAGGGAAAATATGTACATGGACACTTCTTTTTTGTTATTTAATATTCTTCCGGGGTGTGTATATACACATGTATATCCAGTCCCCTCTGAAAGTATTGGAGTTTTCTTTTTTGCTATACAATAAAGACATTTGGGTTTGAGATCAAAAAGTGAATATGAGACGATAAATCAAAATTTCAGCTCTCATATCTTGATATTTACATATTATTCATATGATTGTATCAATAACAATATTCATAAACGTCTTTGAACAGTCGATTATGATATCTTCACGCTGGCCCTGTGGAGGGTGTTGGTCATGTCACTGGCTATTGTTTTCAGGTTTTTCTTCACAGCTCTCATGAGATTTCTCTCACTGCTACTGACCCATTTGGTGTCTACTGCTCAGTACACCAGTGGTTTCTTTCTTTTTCAGCCTCTGATTGATTTCCCCACTTTTCTCAGCTTCAAAATGCTTGCTTTTTCACCCATAGTCAGCTCTCTGGTCTTCATGTTGGTTTATCCTTTTTCACAGGTGAAACCCAGGGCTCAACCCAAGAGTAGACTTTTAGAGCTATTAATTGTTTAAACAGTTCATCTAACAGGGCACATCTGGGCAGCAAGAAACACCTGTCGGTCACATGTTCCAATATTTTTGATCACTTGAAAAATGGGTGGGTTTAAAACAAAAAGTGCCATGTTGTAAGTTGTTTAACAGATCTAGATGTAAATATGAGGAAATGAAAGCTGAAATTCTGATCGTCTCAAATTCATCTTTTAATCTCAACCCCAAATGTCTTCAATATATAGCAAAAAGAAAATAATTGGCCTCGCCGTTCCAATAGTTTCAGAGGGGACTGTATACGCTGGAAGTAAATAAAATAGGAAAAGCAAAAGGTCACTGAATACTAATTTACCCTGACTGTATAATTTATAACTAAACATGTGATGCTAATTGGCTACATTTTAGGCAATGTGGAAAAAGTGTAAACCTGTGATATCAGGGATCGTTTTTTTTCCTGACTTTTGTTGACAGTTTGAGCAAATCCCATATGGCTTATTCACAACATCTGCTCATTACACAAGGTATAACACAGTGCTATCTGTCCATCTGTTAAATTTCCATATGCACCCCACCCCCACAATAAATGTATTATGCATAAATCAGACAGAACCAGGTAGGTTGGAGGAGGGGGATGAGTAGAGTTGTAATTTGTGTAACACTGGTAGGGTGGAGTGGTAGTGAGATCTATAGTGTTTTTACACACAATTTCAATGTAAACTAGCTAGAAACCAAGCTCAGAGTAATTAACCTTACGCAATTAACAGGGAAGGAGAAGCTTTATCAGGGGTTAGTTTCTATTAGTTTCAAAACCCAGCAGGGAATCAATTTAATCCGTGACCACAAAGTAATGTTTATAAGATAAGAAAAAGGCTGATGTCATGAGTCGTGGACATTTGCAAGCTAATGAGCTAATGCCCGGACTTTTGTTCACGGTTTGTCTACTGTGAAAGCACATGACATGGCTCTGTGAGTCACTGCTAATGAAAATATGACGTGACTGCAAACCAAAGTTTGTGACTCGTTATATATCGGTGTTGTCCTAAATGCTCCAGTGAAACTGAAATGAAAGCATTAAGGTTGTGACACCTGCAAAGTGTCTTGTGGCATTCACTAACTTAGCATCAGTGTGCATACGTTATCTGGTCATATGACCTTTCTTGGAAGAGTAATGAATACTAAAAGGATGTGTTGGATGTGATGTGTCTGAAACTCTTTTACAGAATATAGAAATCAGATGGCTTAATTGTTAAATAAAACTGCTGGAATAAGCATTAAAAATAAACTAAAATGAATGAAATTTAGACTTAAAGGAAACAAACACTGTCAATATTTATAATTATATGTAATCTTCAGTGGCATTTTATTGTAAAAAATAAAATCCTGAGTTGATGTTTTTGATTGAAATTTCTTTCATTAATGTATTGTACGGCTGGGTGATATACTGATATAATATCGATATTGTGATAAATGATTACGTGATACACTTTTTTCTGAGATATCGTTAGTATGGTGATGTATTTTTTTTTAAATGTTTTTAATAATTACAAATTAAATGGTACTGAATGGATGCCATTGATTTGACGTAATATTTGAAAAACTTAATCTTTGTTTTTGTAGGCATTAAAGAAAAGTATCGTCAAACTCAGTTTAACGTTTTTTTGTTTGTTTGTTTGGTTTACAGACAGTTTCTTAGCTAAAGATTAATATGCATCATGTATCATAGAAATGTCAAGTATCATGAGATGATATTTTTGTCATATCACCCAGCCAGTATTGGTCTATTTTCTCTTTGGTTAACAGTTTTCCTACATTACCCACAGTGTCAAAAAATACAGCACCAACCACCGAATTCGCACCAGAATCACAGAGCACAAATATAAAACACATGTAATGTGAATTCAGTCTACAGTGGCCAGTTAGAGTAAGTTTGATATTTGCATGGGACTGACCATCATTACTAATTAAAAAAATCTTTTGCATTATATTTGCAGCATATCCCTAGAGGTTGTTCAAGTTGCCACTTTGTGAGCACCTTGTCTTCCTAAAGATATTAAACTCCATTCCCCACACATAGGCTGGGATATCAGTGTGCTGCTTAAATACGAAAACACAATCAAATCCCAAATGCCATTAGGGAAAATGAGAGCTAAAAACCTGTAAGTGATTCTGAGGACAACATTCATTGTCCTTTCCTTTATCCTTTTAGAAAACTTTCAGAAAGCTCAAGCTGTCACTCTTGCAAATTCCCAGACAGATCCATTACAGCTGACAGTGAGGTGAAGTTCCTGTAGGATGGGGAATTTAGATAGGACAGGGCGTGACAAAACAACACTATGCCTGAAATACTGTGATAAGGAAATCTGAAATAGTTGCACTGGGACAAATCCCTCAAAATAGTTTACAAAATTAGTGACAGACTGGTCTACTTTTAACCCCTGAATTTCCTAACCCAAAGCATAGTATTCAATCGCATTCATTTTATTGTTAAATAGTAAATCCATAGTTACACTTTTAAGAGTTAAGGGCTAAATGGCACCCCAGATGTGCCAACAGTAAAGTTTGCATGCTTGTTGGACTGTAACTCAACTTTCCTGAAATATGTCGCTCTTAGTATACATTTCCTATTTATTTGCAAGTTCTGCTGTAAAATGAAACGTGTTCGGCTGCGCTGATATTAACTGTACATGGAGTGTAATACATGTTTAGGCAGAGTGTGAAATCAAAGCCATAACCACATCCTCAACATCCTGGTGGGGTGCGGTCACAAATGTAATGGTCCTTTTTAGTTCTTTATGTAATAAAGGCCCAAATATTTATATTTATATATATACACACACACACACACACACACACACAATGGTTTATTATATTTCAGATGCACTCACTCACACCCCAGGCAAACCTTTCATCTTATTATGCACAGAAATAGTGAATAATATTTTCCAAACAGTAGAGCAGACCAAATATGAATTACAAAACTTCCACTGTGTTTATACTGATAACTTTTTTCCTGTTCCTGTCAGCTTACCCTTTTTTATCTGCTGTCCCAAAGAAAAAAATCATTTGATTGATTGTCTTTTCATTATTGTCATAATGTCTCTGTAAAACGTCATGACTGTGTCAGTTAGCCAGACACAATGACTT
>JANDJT010000092.1:11853919-11870801 GCA_024331685.1 Stegophilus panzeri | reverse complement strand
AAAACGGCTCCGTTAATGTTCTCGTCTCCTCACATTGACAATAACACATTACATTACACGGATCACGTAAATGTTTGCAGCCCTGGATATTACCGACGGCCATTCAATGTTTCTGTAATAAACAGTTGTAAAATATTAAACTTTAACTACTTAGCTTACATTTTTACCTCAGTCTTTCATCGTTAAAACTGAAGCGTCGCGGCTTCTGCTCTCTTTGATTTGATTGGCCATTTCAAACATTTTGCCGTTGATGACCGTTATTGCTAGACAGACCAGCCTACATTTATTTTTATTTTTATTTTTGAAACTTTTTGTCATCCTAACAACATACGTATCGATGCATAATTGAGTGCAGCATCAAAAGTATCAAATATTGGGGGAGGGGGGGGTGTAACCTTGAGTAAAGTAACCTTGAGTAACTTTAATTAAGAAACCTAGTCCGTCATTCAGCTGCTCTGGAGTGAAGCAGTCCAGCTGAAACACCTGAGGAAAACTTAGTTTTAAAGTTGTTCAGCTGAAAACAAGTACATAAAAAGAAAAAGTTTCTTACCGTCAGTGTTGAATCAGGTGCTCCGAAACAAGACTACCCTAGGCGATTCGCTTAGCACTGCGCATGCGCTGTTGCTCTCGGGAGTTCTTTCACAGATTTCCTCCAAACATTCCTCAAAAGTGGTGAAGTGAAGTTAGGGCTCAAATCCAAACCGTCTTCTTAGCCACTAAAACAAAGGTGTGAAAATAGTGTGCCAGCAGAGGGAGTATGCGGGTTTCCGAAGTAGCACTGGTGTTGCCAAGTGTACACTGTTGCACAGAGAGATTAGACACGCTACCTACTTTACTGCCCAGCTCTACACAACACAAACATGGAATGTTTCACAACCGGAAGTGAAATGGGCGTGTTATGGAAATCACCCACTACTGTTCACAGATAACCCTGCTGAAAACAAACAAACAAACAAACAAACAAACAGAAATTCTAATCGTTTCCACTGCAAATACCATTACAAACAATGAGCTAACCATTAAAACCATTACCATTATTAGTCCTTAATGGTATCCACTAGACATAACGTGCCACCAATAGAAGGCAACAAATTACCAGTTGAGACCCACATTAAAACCATTAAAACCTTTACAAATTCTATGAGGGTTTCTATTTATTTATTTTTTTCAGGAGGGAAAATTTACCACACTCAGGTCAAAACAGGCAGAACTGGTCAAACTGGTAAATGACCCACTCCTATTCATAGAGTTGTTAAACTCAGGTCCTGGTGGTGTTTTTTTCTTTCTAAACACACCAAATTCAGCCCTTGAGAACCGTGATATTTAGCTAAGCAGTGGTTCTCAAAGTGGGGTCTGTGAAGCAATGGAAACAGCTTATAAATTACCACTACTTTACAACATTATAGACACATTATGTTTAAAGATAACAACACAACCATAAGACAATTTGAAAATCACAACAGCTATGGATTAGTTTACTCAAGTAATAAGGAAGTTTTCAAAATAGCGTACAATCTGGTAAAGATGGTGTACCCTTTTGAGCAGCTCAGTGTGTGTTTTGGCAGCTGGTAGCTGAGCAGAGCAAGCTGGATTTTTCAGCAGGGTTTAATTGAATTTGTTTAATCCAAAGCTTAATAACTCAAAACAATAGCTAATGTAGACTTGGGCCTAATGTGTTCTGTTGTTTGAAAGTTCAGGAAACAAAAAGCTTTAGGGCTCCAATAAATAGCCAGAATATTACTGTGCACATTTAAATAATGATCTTTTGAAAGGAAACCCTATGTTGTATGGTGTTATGTAAAACATGGTGTTAAGTGTTCACCCATAGAGACAAATCAAACCACCGAACTGGTAGATTTTGTTATTGTTGTTGCTGTTGTTGTTTTATTTTTAAAGGCTTTACAGTTAGTTACACTACCAGGTACCTACATTACAAAATCCACTAAAAGTCAATTGTTTGAGATCTCATGGATGTTGTCAGTGGTAGAAATTGTTTAGATTTATATCTAATTCAAATTCACAGCAAAAAATTGAAGACTTGTTATTTTTAAACAATTACACTATTGGTGTAGTTTACTATGAATTATATACTCCTTATTTCCATAGGCAAAAGCCCAAAGGAATGACTACACACACTGAGAGTTGAGCCAGAGAAAAAAAGAATGAACCGTCACATATTCATGCTCTGCCATCTCTCAGCTGACCTCAGAGAAATGCTGGTTTGATTTGCCAGACAGTCTTGCCTTGGCTACAGCTGCTAATTGGCTGTAAGTGTCAATCAAATCTTTGAATCTTTGCTCTCATGTTTGGTCTTTAACCTTTTCCCAGCCTAAATACCAGCCCTAGGTCCAGCTAAATCTGCTAATGATGCATGACAGAGAATGACTGCAGGATAGAGAGAATTTTTATAGACAGAGAGAGCTTATGAAGAAGGGAGAGCAAGCACTTTATATCAAAAATAGATTCAGCAGCAGAATACACTCTACTGTTACAAAAACACATTTAATCCAGTGTGCAATTTTCCTTAATTGATATGAACAAATGGATTTTGCATTTCTAATTGTGGACAATGTAAATTTCTTTTTAGGTTGTGTTTATGCCTGTACTTGAGTCCATAATGGAACAAATGGAATTTTTTCCAAAGAGCTTTGTATAAAAATAATGTTGAGCGATCAGACAACCTTTTAAGGATATTAATAATAAACCAAGAACAAGTAGATACATTTAATAAACTGGCACTGGCACTAATATTCTCAAAGTGTGGAAAGTCTGACATCTTGTGGTGAAATGGCAAGCTGTGTTGAAGTTTTACACTGGGTTGCTGGTCCACTAGTTACTAGTTAAGTACACTATTGATCTAGTAACTCAGTGTATATATGTAAAGACTTTCTAGATTACTGTAAATTATGTATATTGGCAGAGGTTATAAAAGTACAACAATTCTAAGTGTAATTGCTCATCTAAATGCAGGTAAATCCTGAATAACAGCTTCAAATACTTCATTCAAGTTAAAGTAGAAAAGAGTAAACTCTTACATTTATTAAAAGTATGAAATTAAAAGTACAAAAATACTTTAAAACAAAACAAAACAAACAAGCAAACAAACAAACAAAAAAAAACCATCTGGCTCAAATCTCATTTCAGTTACTGGTTATACTGCTATATTATTACCGGTATATTGTTACTGGTATATTATTGCCTCTTTCACCATGGAAACAAGGAATGTGGAAAAGCATTAGCTAGGATTAAGTAAAAATATGCCGAATGATAATTAGAATGCTAATAACCCTGACCATACAAACTAGTTGAATACCATTAGTCTAGCTATTACAGTACAAACTGGTTTGATAGTGTACTGTACATAGCAGCAGATAGATTACAGTGTTAGGTATTAGGTCTAATTCTCACTGTCACATCTGTTAAAATGTAAATTGGGTAAGAACGTAGATCACCGATGTAAATTAAGCATATAAATATATGATTGTTGAGAAATGTAGTGATGTAGAGCTTTAAAAATGTAGTAAGGACAAAATCAAAAGGTGAAAGAAAATCTAAAGTAAAATATAGGTAATAACAATAACAATAACAATAACAACAACACAACAACAACAACAACAACAACAATAATAATAATAATAATAATAATAATAATAATAATAAAAACAAATAACTTAAGTACAGTACCTAACTACACCAAAAGTTAGTGATTGGGTAAGAAGGGCATTAGTGAGAGAAGCAAACAAAAATCCCAGGGCAACTTAGAAGAAGCTGAAGAAATCCACATCTCAAAAAGGAGAAGCTGTTCACAAGACAACCATAGCTCGAACACTCCACAGAGCTGGGAGAGAAGCAAGCGATTATTGGAAAAAAAGCCATATGAAGTCCCATTTGGAGTTTGACAAAAGTCATGCTGGAGAATCAGCTCACATGTTAAAAAAAGTTCTCTGGTCTGAAGAGACCAAAATCAAACTTGACCTTAGCACAAAGTGCTATGTTTGGCGCAGAAACCCAACAGTGCTCATCCTCTTGACAACGCCATCACCACATTGAAAAAATGGTGGTGGTAGTGTTATACTGTATGGATGCTTTTCAGCATGGACTGGAATAACTGGTCAGGATTGCGTGCAAGATGCATTGAGCCAAATACAGGGCAAAACTAGAAGAAAACCTTTTTCAGCCTGCCAGCAACTTGGCACTCTAAAGGAGGTTCACCTTCCAACAACTCTAAGCATTCTGCCAAAGCTACACAGGAGTGCTTCAAAACCAAAGACCTGAATGTGTTAAAATGGCCCAGTCAAATCCAAAACATCAACTGGTGTAATTTGTGGTAAATCCTAAAAATTGCTGCAATGGTCTACATTCAATTTGACTGCGCTTGAGCAATGTTGCCAATAAGAATGGACAAAAATATCAGGATCCAGATGTGCACAGCTAATAGAGACATATGCCAGAAGATTTGCATCTGTAATCGCAGCCAGACGTACCAAGTATTGACTCAGGCAGGGTGAACACTTGTGCAACCAACAAATGTTTAGTTTTTTTTATTCATTAATCTTAGTGCCACTATAAAAAATATATTTTACCTTGAAATGTTACACATATTGTGCAAATCAAAATCAAAAAGTTTCAATTCCAGGTTGTAACACTGCAAAATATGGAAAAGTTTAAAGGGGGTGAATACTTCTGCAAGGCACTGTAAGAGAGATCAATATATAAAGCTACAGTTCTTGTAAAATAAAGACTGAGGTAACATACATAATACATAGTAACTACACAGAGCAACAGGAGAAGTACTGTAAGATAAACTCAGTGGTCTAATTCTACAAGGGCAACATTAATAAAACAAACAGAGCAATGTTCCAGCCTACCACAAATAAAGAAGAGCTGACAGAACACCCACAGTAAAACTTGGCAGTGTTGGTGTTGCTAATTCTCTACTGGCTCTTAACCAGTCGTTAGGGAAAGGAATGATTGGAGAGGATACCAAAGGAAACACACCTTCTAGAAAATGCCACTGGAGTCACACGGTGATCCCTGTTCCAAATGCAATAATCCAGAGATGAATTATTGTGTGAGGCAACAATATCATGGTGGGAGTGTAGCAGCTTCTGCTCTAATGGCTTTTGCTGCTTTTGCTCTAGGGTTAGGATGAGACATCAAGCCTGGGTTTTCTCTCAGGTCATGATATAAACAGAAACAGAACCATGTAGTCCCGCAATATGGATGAAAAAAGAAACTTTTTCTGAGAGTCACTGGTTTTGAGAAATGTTTTGTCAACCAGGAAAAACAGGATAACTGCGTTTAAGGGCCTCCACGTCTTTTTTCAAAGTAGGGATCAGTGTCAATAAAATATCTGCTTAGAGGCAGTTTCTGAGGCATCACAGGGCCTGTAAACTGGAGAAAAAATAATAAACAATGTGGACCACAAACATCCAACCAATCAGTACAAAGAGGCTAATTCCTGTCAGTCATGTACAGAAAGCTTACCCTCTTGCACTAGCATTCTAGCCTAGGCAGCACATCTGCTTGTGTTTTGTGGTCAGGGCTTTAGAGAAAACATTAAAAGGAGAAGGTGAAGTTGTTTGAATTGTGACTTACATAGGCTAGCTGTATCATTCTTAACAAATTTGCACATCCCACTTTTAAATAAAATATGGGGGTGGGGATTAAGAAACAGCTGATACAGTGGGGAACTAAATATTGAACGCGTCAACATTTTTTCAATAAATATATTTCCAATAAGGTTATTCACATGAAATTTTCACCAGACATCAGTATTAACTCAAGAAATCCAGAAATATAACGAATTCAAAAGCAAAGAGCTCTCCCAAGACCTTCACAACCTTATTGTTGCGAAACATATTAATGGAATCGTATACAGACATTAGTAAAATCAAGGTGTTAGAATGGCCCAGTCAATCACTTGAATCCAATAGAACAAAATTTAAAAACAATATGTTTAGAAGAATGGGCGAAAATCACACCTGAATACTGCGGCTAATAAATTTCTTCATACAGGAAGCATCTTGAAGCTGTCATTACAAACAAAGGCTTCTCCACTGAGTATTAAACAAATTTCAGTTAGTGTTCAATACTTATTTCCTGTGTCATTCCGCTTTATAACACATAACTTCATTTATGGACATTAATGTTTGGATTTCTTTATATGTGTGGATTTCTTGAGTTAATACCAAAGTCTGGTGAAAATTTCATTTGAATAGCCTCATTGGAAATATATTTACTGAAAAAAATGTTGATGCGTTCAATACGTATTTCCCCCACTGTATATGCAAAATGGAATGTGCACAAAGGTATTATTGCTGGTATTACTGAAATTTATTATTGAAAACATGAACAACAACTTCTTGCACATCTCAATAAATCAGCCGAGTGCTCTTTGCTAATTTTCATAACAAAAAAAGCTAATTAATCAGCTCATTAATCAGGAAGTCACTGAGACACAACCATCGGTTCCCATGAACTTCTAGCAGTGCATGTATTTAAAAAAGCAGAAGTGAAGATTCATACACTGTAGCCAACCAAATATCTGGAGGCCAGGACACCTGAAAATAGCACTCATCCAGTGAAGCGTTTCAAATAGTAGGGACAGCAGTAAATCCAAGCATGAAAGTTGTTTCCTTTCAGGAGTAAAAATAGGGTTGTGTCCTTTGCAGTGATTCATAGGTAACAGTATCATCTGTTGAAACAGTAAGCTGGACAGGAAACAGTAAGCTGTTCCAAATGCATGTCAGTGATTCTCATCTAGTGTGTCAAATAACTGGAAAGGCATAACAAGTTGGGATTTGCTGCCGTGAACACCCAATCACTCTCACTCCACTCCACTGCACGGTGAAATGGCTTGTTTGGAACAAATGCAGGAGAAATTAAATGGCTGGGCAACTTGAAAAACATTTTTAATGAGTAGTGAGCTACCAGTGGAAAAGTGTCACAGCACATGACATGACTTCACCTTCAACATGGATGCATGACACAATACTTCACCTTCAACATGGATGCAGCAGGAGAGCGAAGGGAGCATCACGCCGGGATCTTTATGCCGCCATTTGATTCCATGCGATTTCCCCAGTGGCTTCTGATGGGATTTATTCTCCAGTGCCAATTCTATTTCGAGAGCCTGGTGAACCCCAAGCCCAAGGAGAGACAGTGGCTAGAGTTCCTGTTGTCCCATTTTATCGGTCCAGCACGCCTAATTGATGAGTTTTTATCTCTTCTTGCTCTTAATTGGCTTAATATGCAATTTATGATTCTGTACTTGCATGTTATATTGTATATTGCACTGTATTATTCAAATATTGTAAATTTTGTTTAGTGTACATTGTATTGCATATACATAGCACACAATATATACTATATACTTGTATATTCACACACTACTTAATTCTATTCTATTCTATTCTATTCAACAGTCCACAGATCAGAAAAGAAATAAGTCACTCAAACCACACTGTTGCAAAAAGACTGTAAGTGAACCAAACTAACAAACATGTCACTGTAAGAAGATCTTACATCAGTACAATAACGTGTTATATCAACAGTAAAAGAAACCATTATGTAACATGCAATGCTGCCTGATCCAGACACATGTAATCCATGTAAATCTGAATTCAACATTAACAATTCACCATCTTATTTTAATGTGAAGGGCTCAGATAAGTCATCTGTAATAAAAATAAAAGACTTTACAAAAGAGTTTGAAAATAAGTGCACATTTGTGCGGGACTGCGTGTAGGCTAATAAGACCATCAAATCTGGCTAATTATTCATCAATGGAACGAGGCAGCATTTAAAAAGAAATATCTAGCAAATTATTAATCATTGTGCAACATGAATACCACATGCCAAAAGAACTAACACTGCGCGACTTAGTAAAAATGGAGTGAATGTTTTTTGCCGCTTTGAGCTCATCGCGGGCGTGAAACATGATGTGAGTGACCAATTGCTGTGGCAAAGTCAGGTCACGTAAAGACTTATAGACATGTTCACGTTTAGAAATACACAAAGATACACAAATTGGCCATGGCCAGTGAAAAAGTGCAGGGGACAACTTTACATTTTATTAAAAGTGCGGGGGACATGTTCCCCTATGGATTGTACGGCACTGGCCACAGGTACCTTCGACCTAGGGAGTGTAGCAGAGTTCATCTGTGTCATCAGGGTGATCTATGGAAAGGCAGACTTTAAATTTAATTTAGAGAATGTGTTGGGGAGGGCCAGCCTGATGGATGAACCTGCAAGGCCATTCACCACCTACTACAAGGTGGGCTCCTCTGCAGAGCTCCAGCTATAGGTTAACGTGGTGATCTCATCTCCAGAGCTCCAGCCCAAGACCCACAAGGCGGTCTCCCCTGCAGAACTCCAGCCAGAGGTCAACGTGGAGACCTCATCTCCAGAGTTCCAGCCTGAGACCAACAAGGTGACCTCATCTCCAGATCTCCAGCCTGAGACCCACGAGGTGGTCTCCCCTGCAGAGCTCCAGCTGAACGCGGTGACCTCATCTCCTGAGCCCCAATATGAGACCGATGAAGTGGTCTATCCAGCCAAGATCCTGATAGAGGCCAACGAGCCGCCTTCCCAAGTTCAGTTCCAGTTAGAGCTTGAAGGCACAGCCTACCAAGTCCTGTTCACGCCAGAGGCTGACGAGACGGCCTACCAAGTCCTGTTCCTGCCCAAGGCTGATGAGATGGCCCACTAAGACATGTACCAGTCAAAGGCCGATGAGACGACCCACTGTGACATGTTCTAGTCAGAGGCCAACAAGATGCCCACTGAGACATGTTCCATTCAGAGTCCAACAAGACGTCCCTCTAAGCTCTGCTCATGGCTGAGGCCGACGACATAGCCGACCAACCTCTGCTCACGCCTGAGGCTGATGACATGGCCCACCAAGATCTGCTCATGCCTGAGGCCGACAACATGGCCAACCAAGCTCTTCTCACACCTGAGGCCAACAACATAGCCCACCATGCTCTGTTCACGCCTGAGGCCGACGAGATGGCCTACCAAGTTCTGCTCAGGCCAGAGGCTGACGAGACAGCCTACCAAACTCTGTTCATGCCAGAAGCTGACCATGTGACCTCCAGATCGCCAACGTGACATATCATGGATCAGTGCTTAACCCCGAGCACGTTTTATACATTGCCCTGCATTTTTTTTTTTTTTGCCACAAGGAGTTTTCTGTATATAACTTGGGTGATGCAGAGTATGTGGAAAAGGCAACGGTGTGTAGGGCGATTCATACAGTATACCTTGCACTCAGATACTTCCTACACAATTTTGTGTTGTTCATTGGCCATAAACCATGATGAACCATTGATGAAGATGTCAACAGGTACCTAGTGAACCAAAGAAATGTCAGGGTGTTACGAGATGTGATCTGCCAAAATCATTTCTAATTAAATGACTAATGCACAAAGTGAATAGTCAAGTGTGGTTCACTGTTTCTTTATTTCCTTTAAATGAAAAAGACATTTGTATTTATTGCTTTATCATTCAACAATAAATGACAGAATAATCATCACTAGGCAAATACAATACTTTGCCCACCTTTAGCCAGTGCTTCAGCAATTCAATTTCAAGCCTGGACTTTTTATGTTCAGCTTTTTTTAACTCCATTTAATCGAATAGGGGAACTACAATTAAGATTGTACACACCATATGCAGTAAAATAAAATACGCATGAAACATTGCCAGTAAAGAGTTATTTCATATGGTGGCAATGTTTATCGTCATCTTGAGTGTTTAAGGATATATCACTGGAAACTTAAAAAAAAGAAGTCATTAGTACTATATGTTACACCTACATTTTACCAAGCCACTTATATCATGGGAGGTAGCTGACTCTGATGAATTGTCCCCTGCATCAACCATGGGTTGCCCTTGATTAAGGGACAGTGCTGGCTCCTCATCTGGAGTGAGTGAAGGTGATGGTGGTCCCCCACCCATTTTACAGGCGACTTTACAGAAGACTGAGTCTTCTTCCCATTGGCTATATAGAACCTAGAGAAAAGTTAGTATAGAAGGTAGGCCCAAGTAGTCAGGTTACAGTTTAGGAAATGTATGACATATTACCTTTTTGGAGAATGTTTTTGTGGTTCATTTTGACTTGGCTCCAAGTTCTTTGGATACAGAAGGATTACATCTGATAAACTATGAAGTTTGTTAAGTACAATGTTAAGAAACTCTGATGGAGGGCTAAAAATAGACTTATCTATTAAATGATATAAATAAATATTTTCCTCACCCTGGGTTTCCATGGTAACATTTTATAATATCAGTTATATTGAATTATCATTCTGTCTTCCTGCAAAGGAGCTGTATAAGGTCCATCTTCAAAGGCAAATTAGAAAAAGTGACATGGAGATGGACCTTCTACAACTTCAAATGGAGGAAAAAAAGGTGAACATAAAAAAGGCCAGGCTTGAAATTTAATTGCTGAAGCAATGGTTAAACGTGGACAAAGTATTCGCCTACTGATTATTATTATTATTATTATTCTGTCAATTATTGTTGAATGGTAAAGCAATAAATTCAAATGTCTTTTTCAATTACAGAAAATAAAGAAACAATGAACCATACTTGACTGTTCACTTTGTGCACTTCCCAGTATAATCTTATATATTTAACTCTAGAATTGGCTTCATCTAGTCTGACATAGTTTCAGACTAATAAAGTGCATATGGTCTACCTTATTTAACATCTGTCAGCATCTCCTAACCGTCTACCTCAAAAAAGATTTCCACCTCATTGATTAGTCGACATTTCCCCACAGCAGTAACTAGTGAATGTATTAGTCTACTAGTCAAATAGTCTATGCAACCTCTAGTACCATGGCTTTTTTTTTTAAACAAGTGCTTCCTTCATTCTCTAAAGGACCATAATCTACACAGACTCTACCAGCTAAAAAAGATGTTCAAAGGTCCATGAGTCAGAAAAAGCTCCCACTCTCTTCCAGTAGAGTTTCCTACTCTTGTCAAAGGAAATCTCTTCCCTACGATCATGAATTCTCTTCAGCTGGATTATCTCAGCACTCTCTGTGAAGTAATATGATTGGGGCCTTAATTTGAGTTATTATTCAAATAGAGTCATATGATATATCTCAGTGGTGAAGAATTTGGAGCTTATCATAGACACAAAGCATGGCATATATGTGCATTTGTTTCTAGACACCGTGAGAACTGCTGTGTGAACAAGGCTCTGATCTCGCAGGGACTGTGACATAGCTGACTATAAATACCATGCGTATTTAAAAAAAAAAAAAAAAAAAGCGAAACATAAAATCAAGGAGATAAAACTGAGAAGTCCTTGCTCTGAGAATTAGGAAAAGAGATGGATTCAGTGAATTCAAATAGTTATAATTCATCATAAGAACCTGTCACATTCCTCAGGTGTTGATATAGACCAGCTTTAATTTTTCATCAATTGCCTGTAGTGAGCCAGACAGGGATGGTTGCACAAAATCTTTATAGAATCCTTGGCTCTTGACTGTGTCTGAGACATGTGTTAAAGTGATTCATATGTATAATCAAGGTCCTCCCTTTTTCAATAACAAAAATGGCTATATTCATTCATTCATTCGTTCATTACTCATTTATCTTCGGTTTATCTTGGTCAGGGTGATGGTGGGTCTAGAACCTATTCCAGGAACACTGTGTGCGAGGTGGGGACACAACCTGAAAGGGATGCCAGTCCATCACAACATGCACACACGTTCACTCACTCATTCACACCTAGGGCAATTATTAGCCTTTCCACCTACTGGCATGCTTTTGTGGGGGAGCAAAGAAACTGGAGAACCCAGAGGAAACCCACATGGACACAGGGAGAACATTATACCAGATCTAAAAGCTCAAATATAATTATCCAGCAAGTATCAAAGAAAAAAACATACATATTTGGCAGGAAATATGTTTATGTACTGAAAAAAACTAATTCCTCATTATTACACTTCCACAACACCATTGGGTATCACTTCATTCTATGAATAGAGTACAGCTATAAATAGATCTGGAGTATTACCAGTGAGAGGAGGGCGGTTAGTGGAGGGAGTTGGGGAGATTAGAACAAAGCCAAAGTGTGCTTTTGCACGTTTCATTATTACATGACATCCTGCATTGCCTGGGGCTATTTGACTTGTACAGCAGGTGTGTTTTTTGTCCTTTGTGGATGGAAAGGATGCAGTCATCACCAAAGCATTCTGCCTAGTGACATGATCGAGCCCCCTCCACACGTTTGGGTAAAGCGTGAGGTTGTGCGTTTTTGTGTCTATGTGTGTTGAAAAGGAGACTACAATATAACATAGCAGCCAGTAGATGTCAACATTGCAGCAGAACACCTCTTTGCTAGAACAGTGAGCTAGTTGCACATGCTGATGTCTTTCTTCCTAAAAAAACAAAAAAACAAAACAAAAGAAGTGTGCTCTTGCTCTTGCTCTTGCATGAGTGTCCATATCATACTGGCTTTTTATCTCACCATGGGGTGATATGACAAAACTATATTATTATACTCAAATACAATTCACCATACACAGTGTCAGGGTTAGCTAACCAAATGGAAAAAAATAATTAGCAAAAAGAATTAAGAAATATGATTTCTATATTTCTATATTTTTTATATTTAAAATATTTATTTAATGTGTATTTAACCTCTAATCTGTTACTTGTTACTGTGATTGACATGACACTAATTTTCTGGAAATATTTCAGAAAAGTGACCTCATGTTATCAATATTGCATTGTTGTATCGCACGGGCCTACATTCATGATTCTGTTACATGTGCAACATTTTTTTTTTGCATGTGGTGAAAGTATTTGGTCACCTTATACATGTTTGGTTCCTGCAAGGATGAGGGTCATTTTTATGTCATTTTACACTGACACGCTTTGCTCAGCAAATGACCTTGCGACCAGTAGTAGCATGGATGATAATCACTGTAAGTCTATCATGTGCTTCATGTCATTTCTGATGCTGTTGTTCACTTCTGTGTCATTGGACTGTGGCATATCCTGCATACCAGATTGGGATTGTGCGTTGGATGTGGTGTTGCCAGGCAAATTTTGAACATGCCATGTCTTTGGTCATTCTGGTGCAATAGCAGTCTTTATCTTGAAAACGTGAAGCAGCTTCCTCTGTCCAAAGAGTTGTAGATGGGAGAGGTGAATTGGGGGAATTTTGGGTTTGAACCCCTTGAAATATTTAATGACACTTCCAAATGCTTGTTTGTGGCTGGATAACATGACATACTGTACATAAGGACAGCTGATAATATACATGTCAAATAACATTGTTTACATTGTACATAACATTGCAAATAACATAATGATTTTGATAAAAGTTCAAAAATATCATAACTGAGATTACTCCACATTTAACTATATAGTATTAATTTAATCACATTTTATTGGCTACCAACTTCTATGGTAAGAAACAGGATAAACCAATCAGGATCATTTTTCCCTTTTCTGTTTGTAAATGGCTTGCCAGTTAAGAATAGGGATATCAAGGTGAAATTCAATGAAATACTGGAAGTCTATTACAGAAGGAGAAAAATAAAAGGAGAGCTGGTTTATAATTTAATAATTGTACAGACCACACAATGATTTTTATTTAGCATATTTATTAATCCCTCCCTGAAATGAATTCCTGGCTATGCCATTGTCTGCACACATTGAATCCTGCCTGTTTCGAATTGCCGGGAAAATCTTGGCAAGTAGTATGTGAACTGTCTTACATTTACATTTACATTTATTCATTTAGCAGACACTCTTATCCAAAGCAACTTACAAATGAGAAAATACAAGCAAAGCGATATATCAAGCAGAGAACAATAAAAGTAGTGCTACCATACAAGATCCATTAATTGAGTTCCAGAAGAAGCAAAGTGCGCAGAGTAGAGGTGTAAGTGCCAGAGTAAGTATTTATTTTATTTTTTAAAAAAATTTTTATGGGTTGGTTAGGTGTTCACGGAAGAGGTGGGTCTTTAACTGTTTCTTGAAGATGGTGACAGATTCTGCGGTCCGGATTGAATGTCCATATGTCCAGTCTTATATATCCAGCTTTTGTCTGCCACTTGGATCACAAAATGGTGATCAGAATGTTTTACTACTTTCTGTTATTGTTTCCACACATGTTAGTGAGGCATGCTACATTTCTGTCTCTGGTCGTTGATCCGGTCTAAACCCTCCTGGGCCACACCTGATTCTGTGGTGCTTTGTGAAAATGAAACGGATGGCGGATACTGGACTGAATGCAACTTTAGCACGAGCCCATGCTGAATGGTCACACCGATAATAAACCACCCGCCTGCATTTGTATTCTGAAAACAGTTAGAAGCAAGCACTGACCTCTGCTGGAAGCAATTATTGTTGCTAAAAGTCAAACAAATGCCCCTTTTGGCCTCAGCCAACCAATTTGAAGCACTCTGTAGAGGCACAATGTCTCCAGCCTTCATGCATTAGAAGCCCATAATTGATTTTTCCTGCGTGTCTGAAGGTCCTAAATGACATTCATCAGCTTGCATGGAAGCTTATTGCCCTGGTACTAATTTTATGTGTATTTTATCTCCTACTGTCACAAATACACATGAATACAGCTCTGTTTTTCTAGGTCTGCATGAATTTGACATAGAATAAATATGTTTTCTTTTTTGAAGTAGGAATAAATTGTAAACACATAAATAGGGACAATCAATCATTGCAATGACACAAACCTGACCTTGGCACACTCATAAAATTAAGCCCATGGAAATAATTGTTCAGAGCTCATTGACACTCACAGCAGCGCCTAGGTGGTGAAAACCTCAAGGAGAAACTTTATGAGGCATGTGATAACATGATGTTGCTGATGCTTTTAGTTACCTTCCACCCATACCTTCTATGATTAATGTCACGCCACTCTGTATTAGTCTATTTGAGGTTGGTAATATAGTTCTATGCTAGTGCCAGGTTTGTGTACATGCATATATTCGGCATGAACAGATAATATGTTCTAAAAAAATACAAATACTGATATGAACAGGAGGCACACTATTTGCTTTTTAATTGTTTTTTTTAGGCATCTGTTTGAGACTAGAGGTATGCATCGGGACTGGGATCCTGTAGGATGGAATTAAAAAAGTCACAAACGTGAAGCTTGAGAGACAAAGAAAGACCATGTTCATTGAAATGCATTACATTCACAGCATTTATTTGTTTATTTTTAGTAATGGTCTGTCTGTTCAGGGTCACAGTAGTTTAAATTAGGCTACTAATTTTTTATATTTTGGGAATGACAACCAACTAAATTCATTGGAAAATATCACAGGAAGGTACAAACAAAAATAATAACTGTGTGACTAGGATTAATAAAAAAAACAGTCCAGCATACATCTCTAATTGAGACCAATTATGAACTCGAGTGATGTAGCTGAGATTAGGGGACTGTCCTGTCTGAGGCAGAATTTACACACTATGCTGACACTGTAAACATTCATGCACTTCAACCAGTGCTTCCCACTGCTTCCAGGACATATTGGTAGGACTCATACCCACTTTGGTTTGTCCAAAAACGGATACAGATATCAATATTTGAAGCACTAGACAGATGTAAATACAGATACAAATAGTGGTATTACATACCTGATCCGTGTACAATATAGTATATTTTATATATGAATCTGTTCTCTACTAGTTTATACAGTGCCCTCCACTAATATTGGTACCCTTGGTAAAGAGGAGCAAAGAAGGCTGTGAAAAATTTATTTATTGTCTTTATTGTTTAACCTTTTGATCTTTTGCTAAATAAAATCACAAAAATACTCTGCTCTCATGGATATTAAACAATTGCAAACACAACACACAAACAAATCTTTGTTAAATAAAGGTATGCAACAATTATTGGCACCCCTTTGAAATCATATGAGAAAAATATATTTTAAGTATATTCCCATTGATATTTAACTTTAAAAAAAAATGTTTTTAAATACACATGGGTGACTAGGAACAGGAAATTGTTCAATCATGACTTCCTGTTTCACAGGGGTATAAATATGAGGTAACACATAGGTCAAATTCTCAAATTCCCATTCATAACAATGGTTCAGACCAAGGAATATAGCTGTGATGTGTGGCAAAAGGTTGTTGAGCTTCACAATATGAGAAGTGGCTATAAAAAAATAGCACAAGCATTGAAAATGCCCATTTCCACCATCAGGGCAATAATTAAGAAGTTCCAGTCAACTGGAAATGTTATGAATCAACCTGGAATTAGATGTGTCTCTATATCATCTCAACGCACTGTGAAGAGGATGGTTCAAGTTGGCAAAAATCTCCAATCACAGCTGGAGAATTGCACAAGTTAGTTGCGTCTTGGGGTCAGAAATTCTCCAAAACTCCAATCCAATGTCACCTACATAACCACAAGTTGTTTGGAAGGGTTTCAAGAAAAAAAAGCCTCTACTCTCATCCAAAAATAAACTCAAGCGTCTTCAGTTTGCCAGACACTACTGGAACTTCAAATGAGATCAGGTTCTATGGTCAGATGAAACAAAATAGAGCTTTTTGGCAATAAACACCAGAGGTGGTTTTGGTGCACACAGAGAGGTTGCAATATGGAAAAGTACCTCTTGCCCATGGTTAAATATGGTGGTGGCTTTTTAATGTTTTGGGGCTGTTTCTGCCAGAGGACCTGAACATTTTGTTAGGATACATGGCACCATGGACTCTATCAAATATCAACAGCTATAAAATGAAAAAGCTGACTGCCTCTGCCAGAAAGCTTAAAATGGGCCTGACTTGAAACCCATAGAAAATCTGTGGGGTGAACTGAAGAGGAGAGTCCACCAGCATGGACCTCAAAATTTGAAGGATCTGGAGAGATTCTGTATGGA
>JANDJT010000092.1:11839605-11853819 GCA_024331685.1 Stegophilus panzeri | reverse complement strand
TTTTTATAAATCTGTTTTGGGTTTTGTTTCCAGTTGTTTGATATCCATGAGAGTAGAGAATTTTTGTGAATTTTTTAAACAATAGATCAAAAGGGTAAACAGTAGAGACACTTTTTCACAGCCTTCTTTGCTCATATTTACCAAGGGTGCCACTATTAATGGAGGGCACTGTATATACTCTATTCCTCTTTTAAAGAATTGTTTTTCATTTTAAGGTCACATTGTTGTTGCTGTAATTATTCAACATTAATTTGATGTATGTTAGGTTCTTTTACTAAATTTGCTGCTGCTGATAAATAAATTGATAACTGCACAGTTCCATTCATTCAGTTTAATTTGAATTGTTATATTCAGTATGTTGATTTAAAAACAGTAACAGTTGAGCTTATAGGACTTGCTGTTACAATTTGTCCAACTGTTATCAACTCTTGATGATTGGTGTGGTCCACTTGAGTGGAGGTCATCACTTTATTGGAAGCACCAAGTGGGCACCCTCCTTCTTCAATGTTTTGATGATAGACCCATAACACCACCAGAAGGCTCAAAACTGACACTTGGCATCCCAGGTCTCTACCTGCCCTCTGATCTTACACCTCCTGCTTGAGGGTCACCTTGCAGCCCAGTTGATGTCATTCTTTTTGAACCAGAACCAGCTGCTCTGTCTCAGAGTGTGACCTGGTTGTCCGAGGGCCTGTCCCTGGACTCCCATCCTGTTCAACAGTCTGCTAGTTAAGGAGGCTACAAGTAACATGTGTGTTCCAACCTCATTGTGCTGATTCAGCTGCAAGATCTATAGGCTTGATTCCCTTCTTAAAGATGAGTACCCTGGGAGTTGTCCTGCTGGTATAAAAGCCATGGTGTTTGGTGGTATTCCTTCTTCCTTCCAGGATGATAACTAGTTGTCAGAAGACCTGGTTATGCCTCCATGTAAAATTCTCTGGAGATGGGCAAATTTTGCATGCAGTAAGGATGTGCCTTAATGTTACTGTTGCTAGGCAGAGGGAACATAATGGATTTTCACCAACCCACTGGTTTAGGTTCAAAAGAAGTGAAAGGACATTGTAAGTGGCTTTGATGATGAAACAAATCCTAACACCTTCCATGTCTGAAGCATCCTTCTAACTGAGTTTCAGATGCTCCAGGCTTTCCCACCCTCTCCACTGACCTATCCACTTCACCTATGAGGCAGCCCTTGCATATCATTCTACCTCTTCCTGACACCACAACTTTTCTATTTCAAGCTTTTTCATTTGGGCAGATGTTGGTTTGTGCCATGTAGGTTTGCTTGTTTCAAGACCAAACCCTTCTCCATGCTCCATCTTATGTACTGTGTTTCCATGTCTGAGAACAAATGGTGCTTACTATACAGCTTCAGATTATGTCCCCTTCCCTCTAGCTAAATTAGGAATATCTCTGGTCTTTATAAGAATTACAATGACCAGAAATTATATTAAATGTAAGTTTAAATGTGGATTGCATTCTAGAAGCTCATCAGTATAACCACACTGAAGGCTGCAAACATGGCATAGTAACATGATAACTTATATGTCAGGCTGCTGTTTCAGTTGCCTTCAGGTGAAATCAGGGGCATTGCTGTGTGAATTCATTTGAACCTTTTGGTGTTTCTGGCTCTGCTGAGCTCCAGCTGTGTAAACAACCACAGAACAAAAATATGGCAATGAAAAAATGTGGAAAGTGCTAATTTGCAATGAGCTGTGGCGTGATCTGGAGTCATTTCCTCTAGGTCTGTTAAACTGTGTAAAGAACAAAAGTATTCTGAACCCTAGTTATGTGCTGCTCTTTAGGCTATAAATGGATCCAAGAGCTAATTCAGTGCCTTTATATTGAATGGTGTTAATGGAGTCCAGCAGTTTTTCAACATAATCTTTGTCCATCATATCTGTTACATATGGATGATTATTACCACAGACAATAATGTTGATGTTTCCCTGCACTGAGAAACAAACAGAACACCAGTTTATGTATTAAACAGGTTAGTCAGAACATGTTTAAAATACATGACTACATACACAAATTCAAAACTACAACCGTAAATAACAAATATCTTAAGATAAGATAGGATAAGAGAATGTCTTATCACTATGTCTTATAATGTATTCAGGGATGGACTTAGCACTAGGCAAAGGTAGGTAACTGTCTTGGGCACCCAGAAGCTAAGGGAACCCTAAAAATGCTAATTATATACAGTACTGTGCAAAAGTCTCTGGCACCCCTTTTTTTAAAGTACAAACTTTATAAGATTTATATTTTATGACTTTTGCATTATCGAGTCAGTACAAAAAACATTTTAGATTTCCAAGCATTAGTTTTCCAGCACACAATTAAATGTTACCAAAAAAAAAAAATGTTTGTATGTCACTAAAGAAAGTAGCATATTATATAAGAGCCCACTTATCAGACAAAAAACATAATGAAGGCTGCTGGGCTTTGCTGCAAATATAAGAAGCAAGTGTGACAGTCAAAGTCTCCAGAAGAACCGTGTCTGGTTCTGCAAAATGCTCAATAAAACTTACAGCTCATTTCCTTACAAAACGACACTAATTGTACCTGAAACTACTTTTTTTTTTTTTTTAAAGCAAAGGGTCGTCACACCAAATGTTGACTTTGTTTCATTTATTACTGTTTACTGCTCTTTGAAGTATATTTTTTAATGAAGAAACATTTAATTTCATTATTTTTGATGGCATCTTTGCTCTACAGCATTTCTATGCATGTGTCTAAGATTTACAGTACTGTATATTTTTATTTATAAATCCTAAATAATATATACTGAAATTTTAAATATTGATTCCCATTCCTATATTTTGCCTACATCCCCAAAGTCACTAAATCTGCCCCTGAATGTATTGTCTTTTGAATGAATAATCTTTTGTTATTTTTATTTGATGCTCCAACTTCAGGATAAAGAGCTACTTGCTTGCTTATGGCTGCTTTCTGTACGTTTTTGTAGCGCGATCAGGTGGAAATGGAATGACGTGGTTGGATCTTCCAGCAGGAGATAAAAAAAGCGATATTTTTGGGGTGTTAAACCTGTGTTGTGTTTGCAATTGTTTGATATCCATGAGAGCAGAGTATTTTTGTGATTTTATTTAGCAAAAGATCAAAAGGGTCAACAATAAAGACAAAATTTAACATCCTTCTTTGTTCATATTTACCAAGGGTGCCAATATTAGTGGAGGGCACTGTAGATTAGGTTGTAAAATTCTAGTGTATCTGGTTTATTCTGGGGCTCACAGTAATTCATTCACAGACAAAGTCAAGCTGTAGCCATGCTATTAAAAATCTGTCATTAATTTTATAGCCTGCAGAATTCTTTCAGTAAGGTTAAAGAAGACAACGTATTAATAAATTAAACCTATAAATGTATGGCAAAATGAAACATAGAGTACTGTATGCTGTGTCGATTGTGTAACCTTCTGAAGGTGATCTTCAGAGCTAAGCTTATTGGCATGCTGTTCTCATCTGATGCTGTCACGCTGCAGAGGCAGTGAATGGTTCTCCATTATTATATACTTTATTTAAAAGAATGTGCAGTGTTTGAATAGTGGCTGAGTGAAGCTGTCATGTCTGCTACCCCACTTCCTCACATCCATGAATAAAAGGTACCTGTTTAAAATGTAATTCATTTTCCTTATCACAAAAAAGGACACCTCCTATTTTTTTTCGGGTGAATACATGCCTGCAGTAAAATCCATCAGCATGAATGAAAAGAGGTGAACAGATGAGTTCAAGACCTGTAGATTGGGCAAGAGTAAGGTGAACCAGAAGGATCAGTTTTGCCGCTGTGTAGGGCTAAGCTGTGCCACACAATCCTTTACTCAAAGTCAAGCCAAATAGCATTACTGGTGTAAATATTTAATGGATGTCCTTAGGAGAAGTCAAGTACACATCTCACTGTGTAGAATTGATTGAAACCCTAAACTTCAATGTGTCAGAGTCACAATTGTAGAGGAATCTGTTGAACTTTGTGGTGCTTCATTCATGAAGGTTGTCTGCCTCTGTTTCTACTCAGCAAATGACCTCTGACTTTGTTTCTCTCTGATAGTAAATCCCCCAGCTGGACCAGTTTCTTCACATTAAGGATGCATCTCATTTGAAGTTGTAATGGAGCGAAATTCAACCCCATTTGACTCTGAAAGCCTTCTGAAAACTCCCTTCAATAACGCTGCATCCCTTAGGATTTTGCCGGATGGCAGAGGAGTGCAATCGAAATGCAAAGATGAAGCATAAATGAGTGAGAGGAAGAAATTGCTCTGCAACTTGAGCACGAGTAAGAGGTCACTGAAACAAAGGGTTTGTGATGTAAGCTGAACTGGATATTTGAACATGAATATTTGTTATCTTTTTTCATAATTGAAGCGAAGGCATTTCTGTTTATTCCTGTTTAATCCCATATCCGGTTCTTGGTTTTAAATAATCATCCTCGGGCTAATGAAAGCGGCTCAATTTACTGAACTCCTCCTCCTCCACACACACATGCACGCGCACACACACTGATTTAATTCCTAGCACACAAGTGGAAAATGAACAGCTTGAAATTTGTTCTACGTGATGGCTGGATGCCATGGCTATGGGACCTCATTACCGGCATTGGACGTTACTGACAAAATAAAACACAGGTCATATTGTTTTAGCACCTCTAGTGTCAAACAAAGACATGTTGATTCAGTTTGAGGATGACCTGCATTAACATTGGGAAGTGGAGGAAAATAGTGCTCAGTAGTGACCATTACTTGTCTAAAATATCCTAAAGAGTACTTAGAAAAATGTGTGGAAACAGTGACGGTAAACAGAAGGCTCGACACTGAAGTGACTGTAGTCTCCCTGCTGGGTTGGGCAGCATGTTTACTGGGCTTGTGAACAAACAGCTTTCTCATCCCTTCCAGGTTTGTTTTTGGAACTGCTCATCAAAACCCGGTCTGTGTCAAAAGGGTCGTGGTCACAGGTGCTGCCATTCACTTTAAATAAGGACACACTGAGAATAAACATAAGCAAGAATTAGGTTTCATTATTTTTAATTATCACCAATTTCACTCTCCATGTAAGCGTGGCTCAAAAGGACAGGTCTGTATTTGTTTCTTGTTTACTATTTACTGGGTGTTGGCTTTTCTGAAAGACGTAACATGTTCACTCTCACTCTGTGTCTGCAAACTATTCCCTAATAAATACTGAATCGGTATGGGTGAGCACACACTTTTGGTTTGGAACACACTTTGAACTAAATCCAACTGGTTAGAGAGTACTGCACATCATCAACTCCGAGGTGAGAAGTAAAAGGAACAAAGAAAAATCTCTAGATTTAAGCGCTATTAGCATGGAAGCTAGTTTGCATCATCAGAGCTATTAGCGTGTTAGCTAAAGTAGGAGATTCTAGGTGGGAATTCTCTGACTTTACCTTGATTTGTGGAACAAGAGTTGCACCACTGGTTTATTAAAATTACCATTAAAATTAGAATGGTAATAGCCCTTTATTAAAATTACCATTTTAATAAAGGGCTATTTTACTACGAACATGCAAGCGAACACAAGTAATTAGTTGGAGATTCTCTGATTGTCAGCTAGCTTTAGTTAAAGTTTGTCCATCTTCACCAGATTTGTCAGGCAAATTGTGTCTGAAATTACCACCAGTTTTATTAAGTAGGTGCTATTTTTGATACTTTTCATGCTTTCATACTTTTGGTAAATTTAAGAATTTGCACTTCAATAAATAATTCAAAGACTTTTACTTGAATAACTCATTTGTACTTCTCTGAATACCTTCCATAAAAGTGTGTGTAGTCATTAATTTTATCCTGGTCAAGGTCACAGTGGATCCGGAGCCGTGAAAAGGGAATACATCATGGCTAGGACTTCAGTTCATTTCGGGACAGCATGCACATGCTAGAGGCACTTTGGAATAGCCAGTCCACCTACCATCATGTTTTTAGCAAGTGGGCGGAAACCTGAGAACCCCGAAGCACACAGACATTTCCCCGAGCTCAGGAGCAAACTGTGGAGCCTGAAGCTATGAGACAGCAACACTACCTGCTGTGCCACTGTGCCACCCAGGTGTGTATATGTTACACCTAATTACATCTTGGCAAGTGTGATGGCAAACATGTTTTTGCTTAGTGATTTACATATCGACAAATTGTTAATCTTGGAGGCAAATAGGTGATTTTCTTTTTCTGAGCCATTTGCAATTCTGATCAGACTCTTAGTGGTATGCCATCAAGGGAGCTGCCTACCATGACAGCTCAATATGTGTGAGCTGAAGTCTTAGTTTTCCTGGAAAAAGTAGTTTGACTCAGTGTGTATGCTGGTGTGCATCTCCACACACAAGAGAGAACATCTGCTTGTCTGACTGCCACAGCCTTTCTCTCCCTGCTACAATCACAAGGCTGAATTCATAAGGCTGTGGGGGGAAAAAGTGGAAATCTACTGTTTGACTTTGTCCAGCACTGAACACCACGAGCTCCCCAGGACAAACCACAAATCTGGGCACTGTGCTATGTGATTAGCAAAAAAATGTTTCTTTCTGCATTTAAACAATTTGCCTCTCCATGCTGCTTAGCATTACAGGCTTTGGCATAATCCTGACGTTGGATGCGTTTGTGTTTTTCAGTAAGTGCAGAATGGTAATGCGCTCAGCAGGAAGCCAGACTGAAACCTCTGAGGTGGAAGATTTTGACAGTGCTGTGATTTGCACACTTGCCTCTAAGAGTTGCAGTAAATGTGCAATCAGTTGTTTGGTTTGACAGCACTCTGGCCATCAACTTTCATTAAACATTAAGTTTCCGGAGAATAAGAGATACTTTGTAAGCTGAAGACAATCACTTAGCACAATGACGCCCCGAATGGCCTACAGAATTTTACTCCCTGGGCAATTAGTATAAATATAAAATGCAGAATAAACAATGATAAAAGACATGATTTGGGGCAATCGTGCTTATTCATAACAGATACCCACTCCAAACCTGGTCAGTATCCACTCCCTTCCATCACTAGATTTTGGACACAACATGCAAACACTGAACACAACTGATGAATACAATTTAGCAACAGCATGTAGCAACAGGTATATTCTTGGCCTTGTGACATGAATGAGAACGATCAAGTCAGATTTTTCTAAGCACACATCACTGTTATTGTCATCATTTAGTGTTGGCAGTGCAGCCAAACACAAATAAAGGACAGTGATTACTAGATTCAGTGGAAGGATGGGGAAATGGGGATTTACTTTATATATAGGGAATCCATACAAGCAAAACTGGAAGGAACCTAGTGAAACAATTGTCCAAGAAATCAAAGTGTGCACACAAGTGTTTCAGGGGACAGGTGCATTCAAATTAAATACAAATATGGGTCACATATGGTTACAAATATGAACTGTCAAGATAGACAGAACTGTGCAAATAAGCTTGTAATGTGAATGTAGCCAAAATGTAAATTCAGGCAAACATTATGATTATAATTTCTCAGAGGAAAAAGTGTGCAAATATCACTGGCATCATTCAAAGTAAACCCAGAGCCTTTCTCAAGTACACGGTAAATTTCCTATTCCTTAAAGCTTACTCTTCCGTTTTATCTCATAGCTATAAAGCATGGACACTGCTCAGTGTGACCTAACTAGAATGTAAGGTCTCACCCTCTGGCAGTCAGAAATAACAAGTCAGGAACACCAAGCGGGAGGGTAAAAGTGAGTTCATGATTATTCCTGTGTGCTGTGGACAAAGCAGTAGAATAATAATCACTCACCACTTTACCTTTGTATCATGGACAGCATCACACAATGCAGGAACTCAAGCCTGAATCACAGCCTTTAAAGATTCCTCAATAGCACTGTAGTCCTCAATGTGATCTTCATATTTATTCACATTTATTCATGGAGGCAGTGAGACCACCCAAAATCTTTCATACCATGAGAATGCTTGAGAGTGATGCATGAGTCAGTGAACTTCAGATTTATTAGTGTTATTACAGTGTAATAAAAGGGTTTACAAAGCACTGTGTTTAGACATGAACAGCAGTCAATTCTGTTCATGGGAGTTAGAGATAGGAATGAGGAGCAATGAATCTTTATAAATCCTCTGCACAATTATGCATTGCAACATACAGTATGAGGAATTGCTAACATTTAGCCAGAGGTAGTAAAAGTACTGAAATTGTTTACTACAGTAAAAGTGCAGATATTCACCTAAATAAGTACTCTGGTATGGGAAAAATAACAACTTCAAAGACTTCATTCAAGTTAAAATAGAAAAGTATAAACTCTTAAATTTGCTAAAACCCTGACCATACAAATGTGCTGCATGCTAATTACTAGCTGTCATAATACAAACACTGAATACAACTGATGAATACAATTTAGCAACAGTATGTAGCAACAGGTATACTCTTAAAAATAAAGGTTAAAAAATAAATAAATAAAATAAAAAACTCTTAAAAAAAAAAGAAAAAAAAAAGATTCTTCATTGGTTCGTTACAGCACCATAGGTTCTGCAAAGAACCTTCTTCTTGTCGTTTTTCATTCTATAGGGTTATTGAGTTGAGCTATATGGTTCATTAGAGATTAAATACGTTTTTCATGCTTCATTATAGGTTTTTCAGGGCAGAGTATCGGTTATTCAAGATATCATCCCTTACCAGGTTAAAGTGTACACTAATAAGGTTCTTTGTGGGACTGGAAAAGGTTCTCCAGGTATCACTCTTAAGAACCTTACTTTGGTTCCTTAAAGAACTAACTAAGGGTTTTTTAGAGAACTTATGATAACATGGTTCCTTGTGGTACTGCTGTGAAGAACCATTTCTGGGTTCTATAATGCACCAGTAAATAGATGGTTCTCTAAAGAACTTGAGCATAAAAGGTTCTTAGTGATTCTTAAATGGGTTCTCATATGGCATCAGCTGAAAAGCTATGTTTTGTTCTAATTGGAACCTTTGTTTTTAATAGTGTGGATTAAAATGAATAATATTAGATTGAATTCTTGCTGTGACTCATGTTAAAGTTGAGATCTTTTAGGAATTTATATACTTGATGCTGTATGATGCTAAGAAGTCATATTATGACTATTCACATATTAGGGTTGTAATGCAATGCCACTACATATATCTATTGTATATCTGTTAAATGCACTAAATATTTGTATCTGTATTTGTATTCAATCCCGAAGTGGGTGTGGTTTAAACCCAGAAAGTTTCTTCTTTCTTTCTTTCTTCTTTTTTTTCTTTCTTTCTTTCATTCTTTTTTTTTTTTAAAAGATATGTGTCCTAGGATTGTTTTTGTCAAATGCTGCTTGTGCAGTTAGTACTTTTTGTGCACAATAATAAATTTAGTTGTTTTCTAAATTCAGCTTGTAGCCTAATCACCATAGCCCTATCCAGGCAGTTATTAAGGATGAATGAATAACCACTGTAAATACATTGTTCACATTCATTTTAAATAATGTGTCAAATTCTTTGTCCAATAAGCTTCATATATGACCATTCACTTGTACCCATCAACTTCATATCTGATTTCTTGCATTAATGAAAAACCTCCCTCAATGGTTTTGGCAATAGTGAGTCTCCTATTCAGATCTGTATTGGTATCTGTTTAGAATGCATTATCTGTTCATTGCAAATAATCTATTCATTTTTTGTAACATCCCTAACAAATATATGATTATAGAGAAATGTAGTGATGTGAAGTGAAAATGTTAGGCATAGAAAATATAAATTTTTCTGTTGAAATGTAGAGTAAAGTACAAAGGTATTAAGTTAAAGAACAACTCAAATAAAGTACAGACACTTAAAAACAGACTTATGTACATTAATGAAGAAATGTTTATTTGTTACCTCCCACATCTGCACTTTGTGAATTATTAATACGAGAGTGAGTCAAAGGAAACCTTAAAAGTGCAACATGAATTAGAATTGAATCAATTATTTTTCTAGAGGAATTTGGACACTCTTGCTGGACCACTCGTACTTAACAAAATGGAGATTATGTGTGAAAAGTCATACACTTTTCAAACACACCCATCTCATAACAAGATCTACTGTTTTAGCTTTTGCATGAATTTGGAAATAAGTCCCCTGTCTCTTTCTCTTTCTATCTTTTTATTTCTGCACTGTCAGGCTCCAGTTCTCATGTTGTAATAGAGGTCCAGTTATTTAACCTATAGCCTCAACCCTGAGCTCTTTTTAAAGTCAGTGGAAGGCATGAAAATTCATTCTGCTTTAGAAGGAATGAGTTTTGGGCTTCAGGATGAGTGTGAGGCAAAAAAAAAAAAAAGCTGCTTTCCACTAGTTTTACTGCCAGCTCTTTATTTGCTGCACTAAATGTTCATTGTATTGTATTTACATGAATAATAATATTTATTTCTATTACACAGAAATGCATAATGCCTGGGCTTGGCACAAAACCTACATTTTGGACCAGCAGATTTTTATGAAATAGGTCTATTGAATCTCCACCCAGCCAGGGCCTGAGAGAGCCTCCCATTGTAAATCGAATTCTTACTTTCGAAAGGGCTATATTGGCTTGTGTTAAAAAAAAAAAAAAAAAAAAAAAAAACTATACAAAGTTGCATTAACAAAGAGAAAAAAGTCAAACAGTATAACTTCTTTAGATCAGAGATAAAAAAAACTATCAATAATTTTACACTTCATTGAAAACCATGTAGTAGTTGTTGTAGTTGTAATAGTAATAGTTTTTGTAGTTGCAGTAGAATAGTAGTAATTGTAGTTGGAGTAGAAATAGTAGCAGTAGTAGTAGTTGTTATAGCTGTAGTAGTAGTAGTAGTAGTAGTAGTAGTTGTAGTAATAGAAATAGTAGTAGTTGTAGTAGTAGTAGTAGTAGTAGTAGTAGAAATAGTTGTAATAGTTGTAGTAGTAGTAGTAGTAAGAGTAGTAGTAATAGTAGTTGTAGTAGTAGTAGTAGTAGTAGTAGTTGTAGTAATAGTAGCAGTAGTAGTAGTAGTTGTAGTAGTAGTAGTAGTTGTAGTAGTAGTAGCAGTAGTAGTAGTTGTAGTAGTAGCAGTAGTTGTAGTAACAGTAGTAGTAGTAGTAGAAGTAGTTGTAATAGTTGTAGTAGTAGTAGTAGTGGTAGTTGTAGTAATAGTAGTAGTAGTAGTAGTAGTAGTAGTAGTGGTAGTTGTAGTAATAGTAGCAGTAGTAGTAGTAGTAGTAGTAGTAGTAGTGGTAGTTGTAGTAGTAGTAGTAGTAGTAGTGGTAGTTGACAAGATGCGTCACAAGATGTAGCCTAATGTTGTTAGCTATGACTATTTTGTAGTTTGCTAAATGAAAATGTTGCTTATGTGTGTGGCTTTATGTCTAATGGCGAACCTACTCTAGCCATACTCAGACAGGGGTAGCCACATTATGTCATTTTCTATGGGTGTGGATTAGTATTTTGCTCTACTCTAGACTACCACCTCAATAAAGTAATTAGATCTAACCTGGCCACCCCACTGTAAAATGTCTGGTTATGTACCTCAACACTAATTCAACATGATGAGTGAAAAAAGCTAGGAAAGACGAACAATTCCTGTTTATACTCACACACCTAATTTATCTCATGACAGCTTTGACAGAACACACACATTTAATCATATGAATCATAAGCACCGGATTTAGTGATTTCCTGACATTAAATACCAAATTGGTATATTTATGATATGAAACAACAGCCAGTTATTTCAAGGAAGAATTCTGATTTCAAGGAATAATGCTTATACTGACAAGCAAAATGCTTCTTCCTTAATTGAGCATGCCATTAGCTACTGAATTGGAACACATTTGTATTTCTGATAATGCACAACAGCATTAAATAAAAGGCCATTTACACTATTAAAGGAAAAGAACTATAACTAGACTGTTCCTGGGCTGTCTCCCTCAGATAACCGCATAATGGTTTTTACATTTAACTAGTTGTTATTGTTGATATCACTGTCCACCAATTAGGTCTACTAGAATATTGGTGGCTGAACCACAAGGATGTTACACACACACACACACACACACACACACACACCCACAACATGATTTCTTGAGAATACTGTAAGCTGAAAACAAATTGTGGTCATATTTTCTAGTCATGTAATTATCACTTGGCACATTTGTTTGCTACTAAGCCTTTTTGCTCGTTGAGCCTCACTGAAGGACATCAAAGCTGGGCGAGGAGAGACAGGGAGTTTAATCTGCGTGTCTACAGTGCTAATTTATCAGTGTAAGCTAGCAGTGGGAGGCGAGCCGGAGCAGGCTTACCATTGTGTCACTGCTGTCAACAGACACAAAGGCACTCTTATAAATCTGTCTGCCCGCATCCTCAAGCATTTCAGGTGCTTGTCAGAATCACGACTCATTCTGAAGCCTCATTTATTTGATAATAATGCCACCTGGGACGTATATTACAACAAGTGAATTTCAAGAATGTGCTGCTTTCATAAGACAAGGTGTTGCTCTTTATGTGTTTTTCTCCCAGGGTCACACAAGGAAAGAACTGCCATTTTGCCATGACCTCCTCCTTCTTATTAAATGTTGTCTTTTGGCTAAAACAGCTCAAAAAGACATACCATCCTTTTCTCTATGAAAGGTCAACTCTTTCCCTGATATGGAAAAAGCACCATCAGTTTCCCACATGACCTTTATCCTGCTAGAATTAAAGGGTAAATCATACATTTCATTATTGGGTCAATAAAACCCAATACAACACATCACTGAATGTGAAACAAACAGTAAGTGAAACAAACATTGGATCTTATTGACCTATTTAAGTGAAAACACAGCATAATGTACTTGTTTGTAGGATTTACATGTTTGTAGCACATTTACTGTCATTCAAGGATTTGTACATTGATAGCTGGATGAACAGTGAAAGCTCTTAAAGGTACAGCAGATAGGTGATCATGGAATAATCCATGTAAATTTGACATAAATTTGCTGTTCATAGCAGCATAAGTCATGTCATTATACTTCAAATTATTTATATTGATCATATCTCCAGTTATTATGTTAGTTACCTTGTTAAACATGCTGTACTTTGGCCCTACTGAAATGTTTTCAAAGTTGACTATGAATAATAAATGCATAGCTCTACATGAAATAAATATTATTGTCATATATATATATATATATATATATATATATAAACCAGCCCGGTCAAACTAGTAACATTTTGATGTGCAGTCAGTCACTGTCTATGCTTTGGAAGCTTGGAAGAAATAAATATGACTAAAATATTTAAGAAACTGTTATTGTTGGCAATGTGATTTATTCTACATAATAGTGTTTTCACATGGACAAGCTGGCAGTTATTTTTGTGAATATTTAGTTAATATGAAGCTGTGAATTATTTTTCAGTTTTATTTTTCTGCCTGCTGCTGAACCAGATGCCTGGCTAGTATTGTAGCTCAGTTGTGTGTGACATATTGCTTGCATGTGAGTGACCCACATTATGAGAATGATATCCATCATAACAAAGGCTTTATAAATCATGCTGGATCCATTTCATATAGCCATGTTTCAGCTATTCAGTGTGATTGAATGTATAGAGATGTTAATAATAAAATATGGGTTTCCTGACAGATCCTCTGGCTAGTCATGAAGGTTAGACACAACAACCCTAGAGGGCATTTAATTACATGGTATGATCATGTGTGTGTGTGTGTGTGTGTGTGTGTGTGTGTGTGTGTGTGTGTGTGCACACTGGTGGGCTTTCCCTTATCTCGTCAGGAGTAAATACACCATTGTCAAGGACAACCAGTGAATTAAACATCGTCCCCTGTGCTCAAAATAATTTACTTGTCCATAAAGGAGATTTCACAATATTTGGAGATTACATCAGTTGCCATCGTAATTCTTTCCCTTTTCATGTGCTTGCCCTTGCCCTTTAGTTAACAGTCAGTAATTTTTTTTTACACATTCATACTTAAAATGAAGCACTATGATATGCAGACTGATCGACTAGGATAAGATTAGGAAAGGTGCCAACAATGTGCGTTGCATAACAGTAAATACACTGCTATAAATAGCCATACAGTTCCACCAGTGAACTACTGAAATTAAACTAAATATAAATGGAAAGGTGTCATCAATAGCCCAGCCCAAAGAACTCAGTGTAAAAGGCATGTGTTCTGTGGACATTTACGTATGAATGAATGTACAGTATCTCACAAAAGTGAGTACACCCCTCACATTTTTGTAAATATTTGATTATATCTTTTCATGTGA
>JANDJT010000092.1:11776267-11834152 GCA_024331685.1 Stegophilus panzeri | reverse complement strand
GGAGTGTGAGAGCGATGACACCAAATTTAACACACCTGCTCCCCAATCACACCTGAGACCTTGTAACACTAACAAGTCACATGACTGTTACACAAGCTGTACACTCACTACTTTACATTGTAGCAAAGTGTCATTTCTTCAGTGTTATCACATGAAAAGATATAATCAAATATTTACAAAAATGTGAGGGGTGTATTCACTTTTGTGAGATACTGTATGTCCAGGAAAAGTGCAGAAAAGCTACAGTGGACTAGACCACTCAATCCAATGGATACATACAACAGCTTATTTAGTATAGACGGCTGGTCCGGATATTAAATGGGAGGGCTAACTTGCTGATACTATTAATCATGCCATGTCTTTCTCAATAGCAAGCATGATAAACAGAAAAGCTGTGTTATTTTCTTTTGTTCAAACCAAAGAATGCAAAATGTATGGGTATGTTGTTATGTCCCTTTGTCTAATTTGTACTTTAATTGGAAAATATTTGCTTAGTCAATTTAATTCTAGTATCTCCCCAAAGGCATTTTGAGGAAAAAAACATGAAAATATGCATTATCTATAAAGTAATCTGCTTGAGAGAGAGAGAGAGAGAGAGAGAGAGAGAGAGAGAGAGAGAGAGAAAGAGAGGAACTTCGTTTGGGTCTATTTGACATATTAAAGAATTGAAGAATTCTCTGATTTTCCATGAAAATCTAACTACAGGATCCATATTTACAATGTGTTTGGGAGGGGGTGTTTAAAACAAGAGCACAGTTGTTCACCCTGTGTGATCCTTCAAGTTAATGATATACTGTAGCTTACAGACGGCAGACTGTGTCAGAGCAGGGAGTCCTGATAATTGATTAAAAGGGTTAACACTATTCTTGGTGTCTGTGTGTGTGTGTGTGTGTGTGTGTGTGTGAGAGAGAGAGAGAGAGAGAGAGAGAGAGTGAGAGTGAGAGATGAGAGAACACATGGCTCTGATTTCTTTCACAGCACTTCCCCAGCATCACAGAACAGATTGAGATCTGCTCACTAGGCAAACTGAAGATCAGATCTGAACTGTAACTGGCATTAGTACACATTGATTCTAATCCAGTATACACACTGTCAGGCTGATGTGCAAGGCCACACAAACATCTCATGTGTTGGTACGCCTGCTGTAAAATGTCATTGTTGTTACAACAGCAGTAATGACACCAGGATTCCTTAATGTGGTGAATGTAATGGCGCCAAGTGGTATCCCTGTGTGTCAGATCCAAATACTTTGATTAACTCCAGCATTAGCTGTCAAATTTCAAAGAACCTCTGTTGCAATATTGATTTTTAGATTTAGGTCATCAGGACAGAAGCCATACAATGAGTCCCCTTTGGCAATGACAAGGTAAGTGATGCCACGTGGCTAACATTTATAGCCTTGCAAGGGGGTTTACTTTGTAATACCAGCAGGGGAGAAGAGACATATATCTTGGCTGGGCTTTAAGCAGAAGTGACACGGTTGTAAATCCAAATGTGGAATGTAACTGTGTCAACTGCACTTCCAGGAACCTGCTGTAGATGCACAGGGATGTAATCTGATGGTGGAATATGTTAGCTGGTGGCTTATAAGAAGTTGAGCCTGGCAAAGTGAAGTCTTATACCCAGTAATATATGGAAACATTAAAACCATGCAAACACTGGTGTTAGAAAGATTAGGCATGAGGAATTGATTCCTGAAACTGTAAACAAATTATAAAAATAATGATTTATTCCTGTGATGGATTGGTGTCCATTCCAGGGTGCAGCCAGACTGGAAACACACTTTTATCACATGTAACTGTAATTTGGTACATTGAAGCTATGTCATGGCTAAACAGACTGAACCATATATATGCTGCTATAGCTTAAACATTTGTTGTTAATTTCACTTTTAGCTCACCTCTGGCAATGAGATACACTACCTGGCCCAGATGATAACACATAGGGGTGGCCCACATGTGGCATGAATATTGTATGGTATAGAAATTTTTTACATGTGGGAAACTGTGGCCTGTACCTGGGTGTGTGAAATTATGATTCTAAAATTATTAAACCTTATTTTCTTTCTTTCACCATTTGACCAATTTTTACTTTTAAAGCATAAAATACAATGCTGTACAGTATGTGCATTGAGGGAAAGCCTGGGTTTTCTAACAGAGTGCAAATCTTTTGTGATGACACTTGCAATTGACCTGATATTGTGCCTTACCCTTTCTGAATTATGTGGATGTGGATTATGTATGCTTTGCCACTTGAGGGTTCTCTGTTGAGCAGGAACAGCACAAGCTATGATTTTTTTTTTTTCAGGGTTTCGAATGTTCGTTATATTTTCCCAAAGTACTTTATTTTGGTATTACAGAGATTGCACACTGTATGCCTCTAGTCCAGCTCTTTTCATTATTCTAATTCATAAAGTCTAAAAGGTGCCCATACAGTGGCTTTCAAAGCAGATATATACATATATAATTCTGCCCTGCTTCACCTTGTGTTTTGTGGTATTTCCTATTATAGAGATCCGTGGATCGATGCAGAAAGAGAGATTTGAGAAGCATCTAAGAATCTTTTTTTGAACCCTAAAAATTAGCTCAATTTTTTAAAGGGAAAATAACTGTTATTTGTTGATTGTTACTCTAATGCATCTGATCAGCAATTTCAATTTTGAAAACTGTATTTCATTGTTTCAACAAGAGGTTGTTGTGGGATTTCTGTCCTCAAAAAGACAATGAAACAATTCTATCCACATGAGTAATGACTCATTTTTGTACCCCCAGGGAGGAAAAAAGTGGATAACTGAGGTAAGAGTGTTGTTAAACTGGTTATAATGACCTTAAATGTTTGCATTGTACTAAAATATATATTGTGTAGTGATTTAAGCATTTTGACTCCCAAAATAGGTGTTATAGAATACATAATCTTTGTATTTTAAAAATAATTTATGCTGTTCATAATTCAGACTTACATAATTTATATGTATAGACCTATATATTCCGAAATGTTGTAAATAACCTGTGTTTTATCTGAAAACCTTCTCTATGACTATGAATACATCATGCAATTTTGGTCAAATATAATACAATAATATACTCACGAATAGTACATTATACATTATATATGAGTATGTGGTTGTTTAATAATGTGAAAATGGATTCACAGCATGATTATTTCCTACCTCATTAGACTTACAATAACTTTTGAACATGAAGTTACCCAGCAATACATTTAGCAAAATAACTCAGTAAATTTTCCATTACCTACCACTCATGATCCATGATCCACTCATCTTAGTAGACCAAAAAATAATTTACCTGATTATCTAGATATACTGTCAGAATGCAAGTATCTCATATTGTAAGTGGTATTAATAGGACATTTTAAGTTCTTATTCAAGGTTAGATTAAACTGTAGATTAATGTGGGCTAGGTGCAGTTTCAGTTAAGAACTGGTGTTACACTGGGTTTTCAGCCAAATGTAGACCACACAAGGGCCTGAACTCACCGATATGTTTATATAAAGTGGAGATGTGGACCATATAAAGTTTTCTACTATAGATTACATTTTGACATTTGAGCAGATAGGCGCTGTATAAAATTTTCTATGAAATTTTGGCTGAATCCTGCTAGAGGTGTACACACACACACACACACACGCTCTTTCCCTCTCTCCAAACCCCCGTGACACATTGCAGGAAGTTAATTCCAGCCTCTCTGCCCAACACAACAAACAAATCAGCACAGACCTGCAATGAACATAGGTTACTGTAGTTAATACTTCATTACTACAAGATTTATAGTATTCACTGACTAAAATAAATAAATCAAGCCTTTAGGGGGTTACCAAACATAATTAACACTTGTACTTAAGCAAGTAGATTTACCAACCCAGATTAATGATCTCCATTGAAGTAGTAGCTTCTTGTAGTCTAGCTATGAGCCACATTGTCTGTCATTTTCTTCTAAACATATTGATCACAGATGTTCCTTTTCTAATCATGCACACTGGTAACCTCAGGCTATAAATCACTGAAGCAATTAATTAACATTCAACACAGCTTAACTAAAAATATCTTGTAAAACAAGTCAAATCAATAGTATTTATATTGCTCATTCTTTAAGGCACTCTGTATGCAGGCTCTTCAATGCAAAACACATTAACAAACATAAAAACACAGAAGCAAATCAGAAAACGCAACAACAAAATCAGAAACACATCGACATTAACTCAAAACAGAACATAATTGAACATTCTCATTGCTGATTGGACATAGCGTATGATGAGACAGGCATGTGACAGGTGTAGGGTGAGCTGCCAGCTGCAACTGGGGAAGCACCCAAAACACACAGTGAAAAAGGGTGAACGGAAAGGATGGTTGGTGGGCTCAGACCTGGCTGGAAAACTGATGATGATAAATGAGCTTCGGAACACAGCAAAGCTCACCAAAGACCCTAAAAATACCCAGTAGGAGCGGGGGGGGCAGCTGTTAGCAAATACAGTGGGCAAATTGTGCTGTACCTCTTATGTCCCCTTATACTGTAGTCGCCTTCACACTGTGTTTTTAATAGCTAAGTTCAATAAGATTTATTATTTCTTGCTTGAAATATTGTTCATACAAGGACACACAGGACACAGATGCACACAAAACCTTGCTTTAAAGGGTATTCACATAACTGTCACTGTAGTGATATGGTAGAATTTCTCATATAAAATCATTAAAACATTATACATTATAAGACATATTACATGATGTCTCAATATGCTACACATTTATATTTGCAAAGTTGTCAATATTTCACAAATAAACGTTGCAAGTTTATTAGGTACACAGCTCTAGCACATAAATTGATATTTAAATTACCCAGTTAACATAATTTGACGTTATTGGAGATTGCAGCTTCCTGCACTGAGAACAGAACAAAAGTCCTCAGAAGAATCAGCAAGGCCTGAGAGATGATTGTAAGACTATCATCTTTTGATGAGCTGAGACTTCCAGGACTCTGTGGGCTTGAGTTACTCTGCTATGTTCACTGGCTCTTCAGTGAGAGCAGGATGCGAGACAGGCTCATCTCCTCATTGCAGGATCCTCTTACCAAAGGAGAAGAATATATACCATAAACAGTGGTGGGAGGGGCAGTGGTGGCTTGGTGGTTAAGGCTCTGTGTTATTCATCGGAAGGTCGGGGGTTCAAGCCACAGCACTGCCAAGCTGCCACTGTTCAGCCCTTGAGCAAGGCCCTTAACCCTCTCTGCTCCAGGGGTGCTGTATCATGGCAGACCCCAACTTCCTGACATGCTGGGATATGCGAAGAAAAGAATTTCACTGTGCTGTAATGTATATGTGATCCATAAAGACTCATTATCATTATAACACTCCAAACATAACACTTCAAAAGTATTATTCTTACTTCATTAGGATCTACATAAGAATAAGCAACTAACTAATAATTTAATCATTAATTAGATGGTTAAACTGCAGTGTCCTGAAATCATGTCTTAAAAATATCTTCAGCTATTGACCTTAAAATGCTTTATGTTCTAATGGAGAAACATTAATAGCTTGCCAATAGGAAATTCACTTGAAGATGATTAGAGAGTAAAGGAATGAAGAAGTAAAAGATTACCTTTCTTCAACAAATTACTGGAAGCATGTTTAATTTAGCTGCTTTCAGCAAGGCTAGTCATCAAAGCACTGTTTATTTCACTTTTTTTTTTACTTTTTGTGCAGTATTCTGTTCTTTACAATTTTCTAATTAAATGGAGATTATTATCTAAGTCAGTGGATCTAAAAGTGGGCTCAAGAGCATAGCTAAGTAGGTCTTTAATTAAAGAAGTGCAAATCACGGGTTATTTATTCATGCATTGATGTTCAATAACTGCTTTATCCTGGTCAGGGTCACGGTGGATGCCAAGGCACCATGTAAACAGATCGTCACAGGGCACCATGTAAACACATACACTCATTTACACCTAGGGGCAATTTAGAGGCAATCCATTCACTAGCATGTTCCTGGGAGGTGGGAAGAAACTGGGGATAAACACTGGAGAACATGGTGGAGAACACAGTAGGCAGTAACCTAAGCTCATGATTGAACTGGGGACCCAGGAGCTGTGAGTCGACATCACTACGCACTGCACCCCTTGTGTATCAATAATTAAATTCTCCATACATGATGGTCGCCAATTATATAAATGAATGCAATTAAATTGCAGATTCTATATTTTAGAGGGCAAACGTTTTACGTAATGTGAAGCAGTTTCAATTTGATCACTTTTACAAATCCAAGTAAATATTTGCTACATCCATTTGCTTCAGCTTTCCTCACTAACATCACATTTAGGACTTCACAAGACAACTGCGTAGGAGGAGTTGGTTGCAGTTTGCACTACTGCTGTTTAACTGTAAAGATGTTCAGGGCCAAGTACTGTATTAACAGCAGCCACAGTTGTCCACATGATGTGTTTTTCTAAACACAGCAGGATGGTTCGTGAGAGGCTCTGTGGCATAAATAGATTCCCTCATACAAAAGGAGCTTGTGGCTCATGCCAGCCGTGAGATGCCTTCCTCCCGCCACAGGTTCATGGGCACCTGCTCGTGGTTATGAGCTCAACCAAAATTCCCTCCCCATTATCACTTCTTATAGCAGAGTGCTCAGTACACTGGTACTGTTGAGGCACCACTGGGATGGCTAACATTATAAGGTCATTCTCTTTTGTCACTAAAATCAATAAACTACATACTGTAGCTGTACAACATGTTGTGGTTGGTGTTTAAGTTGCTCTGTGCCACATGTTCCTGAGCGCACTTACAATGTGGAGGAAGAGACCGTCAGACATAAAAGTAGTCAATGACCTTGAAACCTTTGTGAACTCCCTGACCACAGGCAAGCTGCAATGTAGTAAAGAAGTATGGAGGTGAACTTTAGACATGCAGGAGAAGACAAATATAATGAAAAGATGGCAGTAAGTGTAGTTTTTAAATAAAAAAAGAGTGTTCAGTAAAAGTCTGTTCACTTTAAAGACTTTGAATTTTAATGTATTTCTAGAGTTTTTAACAAAAGCTGCTTTACAGAAAGTTAAGTCCACAATAATAATAATAATAATAATAATAATAATAATAATAATAATAATAAGAAGAAGAAGAAGAAGAAGAAAAAGAAGAAGAAGAAGAAAGTATTTATAGTAAGGTACATTAATGTATAAATCTACAGTCATTACACAGTTAACTATAAATAACTAATAATTAACAATGTGATAAATCAATAGCACATTTAACAAAATATGCTAAAGATATTTATTAAGACAGAGAGCCACTCCTGCGCTCTTGAGGAAAAACCCTTATCCCTCACCTACTCAACTGTGTACATGGATTAGATGCTCATTTACTGCTTTGATAAAAGTTTATGCCAAAGCATGAATTATGCAAAGAAACAAGAATTTATTTGAACAGACAATATTTTTCATGTGAAAATGCACTAAGCTGATGAAAACAGGATAACATTAAATGAGGCAAAACGTTTCCTAATTAAAACAGCCTACGTATCGACCATCGGATTTAAAAATTGATCCATCTTCAAGAGACTGCAGAACTGCCTACGCTAGAGACAAAAAACCCCACATTTATTAAAAAGCAAAGCTTAATTTTGAACGAGAGCCAAAAACTGCTGCATCTCTCTCTTTATCTCTCTCACGCTCTCCTGAATGAAAACTCCTCAAAATGCATCTCATATTGTAAGTGGTATTAATAGGACATTTTAAGTTCTTATTCAAGGTTAGATTAAACTGTAGATTAATGTGGGCTAGGTGCAGTTTCAGTTAAGAACTGGTGTTACACTGGGTTTTCAGCCAAATGTAGACCACACAAGGGCCTGAACTCACCGATATGTTTATATAAAGTGGAGATGTGGACCATATAAAGTTTTCTACTATAGATTACTTCTGAGATGTGAGCAAATAGGAGCTGTATAAAATTTTCTATGAAATTTTGGCTGAATCCTGCTAGAGGTGTATACACACACACACACACACACACACACACACACACATGTAGCAACTTCTGCATTCACAAGCTGCTTTTATAAGGAACCAGAAGAGAAACAGAAGAAAACTTGCTTGTTTATGATTTCCTCTTGTGGGTTTTAACATTTCAGCCTTCACAATTTATGCTCTTAAATATACAGTATATATAACTCAGTGTTATGTAATTGTCTACAAGGTTTTGTAAAGGTTATATAGAAGTCTGCAGGGTTCACATATTTTATTTGTTTGTGGAAGAGCAAAACTCACTGTTTTTTTTTTCCATCCAGTTTGACAATTTGCTTTTTGTAAGTGTATTTTCATAAAAAAATGTCTTCTGTTGAGTTTCTGCTTAAGATCATCTATACTATTTATCTAGACTGTATACAACGATTACATACAAGTCTAGTCTGTGACAGTATGAGTGCATTGCTTGTTAGTCAGGATCCCAGCAACAAGCACAACGCAGTTACTCAAACGAGAAGTAGTCAGCATCAGTAGGTGGCACCTTCCTTCAAACAAACCATGCAACAACTTTGCAGTTATTCTGCCACAGAATGTTATCTGTTTTCCTAGTGAATTAATTGACCAATATATACATATTAAATAACTATGGCCTTCTACAAGGCAATACTACAATAATAAAACAACAGATTTTTTGGAGGAATCCTTCTGGCACAGATAAGATTACTTTATCCACAATCAGTGCATGGAAAAAACACTGTGGTGGAAATGTCTTTTGGGCCTGGGGTTAAAAGATGTTTGCTATTTTTCCTCAAATAAGCTATTGCCCACATACTGTTTAGTTCTCCGCAATCGTACAACATCTACCAGCTAGGATGGACAGCTAGGAACAAAGGAAGCTACTGCTTCTTGTCATTGTCTTATGTTCCTTTCAAAGTCATAACATGAAAACTTCAATAACTATTTTCCACATTTATCAACACTGTTGGAAGATTGTTGTACTATTTTGTTCTGTTGTTGCTTTTTGTCATACTATAAATTTCTTTGATCAGCCTATAACATTAAAAGCACCTGCCTAATATTGTGTAGGTCCCTCTTGTGCTGCCAAAACAGCTCTGATCCGTTGAAGCATGGACTCCACAAGACCTCTGAAGGTGTGCTGTGGTATCTGGCACCAAGACCGTGCAGCAGATCATTTAAGTCCTGTAAGTTGCGAGGTGGAGCCTCTATGGATTGGACTTGTTTGTCTAGCACATCCTAACAATACTTGACTGGATTGAGATCTGATCAATCCAGACTAGTTATCTGGATTGAGATCTGAGGAATTTGTAGGCCAAATCAACATTTGAACTCTTTGTCATGTTCCTCAAACCGTTCCTGAACAGTTTTTGCAGGGTGTCAGGGCGCAATATCCTGCTGAATGAGGCCCCTGCCATGAAGGGGTGTATTTGGTCTGCAGCAATGTTTAGGTAGGTGGTACATTTCAAAGTAACATCCACATGAATGCCAGGGCCCAAGGTTTCCCAGCAGAACATTGCCCAGAGCATCACACTTCCTCCGCTGGCTCGCCTTCTTCCCACAGTGCATCCTTCCCCAGGTAAGCGATGCACATGCACCTGGCCGTCCACATAATGTAAAAGAAAACATAATTCATTAGACCAGGCCACCTTCTTCCATTGCACCATGGTCCTCTGATGATCACATGCCCATTGTAGGAGCTTTCAGCAGTGGACAGGGGTCAGCAGGGACACTCTGACTGGTCTTTGGCTACATAGGCCCAAATTGTATTGTGGGTTCTGGCATCTTTCTGTCATAACCAGCATTAACTTTTTTAGCAGTTTGCGCTACAGTAGCTTTTCTGTAAGATCGGACCAGACGAGCTAGTCTTTGCTCACCATGTGCATCAATGAGCTTTGGGCACCCATGACCTTGTCACTGGTTCACTGGTTGTCCTTCCTTGGACCACCTTTGGTAGGTATTACCACTGCATACTGGGAACACCCCACAAGACCTGACATTTTGGAGATGTTCTGTCTAGCCATCACAAATTGGCCCTTGTCAAAGTCACTTAGATCCTTACACTTGCCCATTTGTCCTGCTTCCAACACATCAAATTCGAGAACTGACTGTTCACTAGCTGCCTAATATATCTCACCCCTTGACAGGTTCCATTTTAACAAGAGAACACCCCCCCCCAAACCCCCCCCACCCCAGCTGCTTCCATATCAGGGGCGCCACAGAGGATCACCCATCCGCATATTGATTCTGGCACAACTTTTACATGAGATGCCCATCCTGATGCAACCCTCTCCATTTTCTGGGCTTGGGACCGGCACTGAAAATACACTGGCTTGTCCAACATTGTAATTCACTTAACCTGTCAGTGGTTTTAATGTTATGGCTGATCGGTGTATATTTCAATTCAGTAAAGGAATAAGACATTTAATTCACTGTCTGAAAAAAACAGAAACCAGATCTTCTTACATAGCGAATGTCATGGCAGCTTTTATGATGTATTGATATATCTAAAAATATTATTATTGTGGTCTAGCATTTTTTACTTCAATTCCAAAATAGATCAGATTACCTAATTATATTGCATCAGTATACAGTATGAAAAATGAATGCCATGAATGTACAGAAAAATAAATAAGTACAATACAATCTTCAGGGCTGATGTGATTTCACTGTGAAATATCTGACCCAACTGACACATAGTGTAACACATAATACATCTCTGTCTTCTACTTTTTGAAATACATACAGTACATATACACAATGATGTTGACAATTTAATTCAGTTGAACTCAGTGTGTATTTATGTAGCTCTTTTAACACTAGACATTGTAACAAAGCAGCTTTACAGAAATCCAGATGTTGATTTAGATCAAGCCAGAGGCAACAGTGGTAATCCTAAACAAGAAAGAATATTAGACAAGAAGCAGCCCATCATAATATTTTTACATAGAGTTGATGGATGTTCCTTAAATTGCCTCCAGCAAGGAGTTTCACACTGAGAGAAATTTCAAATTCATACCCAAAAATGTATACACTACAATCTTTCTCAATATTTTATTGGTGTTTCTAATGTTTGGGTAATTGAGTCTTTGCTGCATCCATATATGTAGGTTCTAAAAACATCATCCCTCACTTTTATTACTAGAAAAATAGCTCAAAGCATTTGGTTGAGTGTCTTTGGTCTTCTCTGGATGTTCACCACCTTTCCTCTTTGGGACAAAAGGAGGGAGCAGACCCATATTTCACAGTGACAGCAGTGGGAGAGAGTTGGGGACGAGGGCAAATGGAAAACTGCTGGGGCATGACTGAGGGACACTGATATCAAGGCAAACCCAAAAGACCACTAAGCTTTATGGAACATCAACAAAATATGACCAGATCAGAACATAACAGTCCTTGTCACAGTTTTGCTCTGTGACTCTCTGATGATTTGTTGGGAAAGAAATATCAACGATTTTATTAATACAATATACTATATATATTATATAGGCCCTTTCTGGACTACACACATCACCTGAGGCACAAACTTCTAGATGGAAGAACAATGTTTACTAGACGATTTAATTAACCTGTATGAATGACGGAAGATCTTTCCAGAATCAGGAACATGCAAGCGTGTGGAAATAATGACAAATCCAATCAAAATAAAGTTCAAAGTAAATCCATCATATAACTCTACTTACTTTATAAAACACATCAACAGAATATGAAGACACAAGCCAGATTCAAATAATACATTTTACAAGCAAAGTGAGTACAGAACACCACATCTGAAATATTTGTTATTGATGTTCTGACTTTTAGCTGAGGGGGAAAACACAATATGCTACATTATGTAGAATATGTTTCCTAGTTTTCTTTGGTAGATGCACTTACCTAGCAGACTAGCTTTCCCTTTAGTATAGTCAGTTTTTTGTCAACCAAAACATGGAACTGGGCAGGACATTTTTTTAATTGGTCCATATAATACCACTGTAATATCATAAGTATTGATATATAATTTTGCCATACATAAAGAAAGCAACATATAAATTTAAATAATGAACTGAGTGATTTGAGTCCTCGACCATTACCAGCTCTAACCAGTGAAGACAACAGCAGGCATAAAAGCCCCAGCACTCATGGCTGATACTCCCAAATCCAAGATCAATACCTGACAAAATCAATATATTAAATAAATGCAAATTATTACAAAAACTATGAGTGGTTAAGGTCAGCTTAGCATCATTGAGCTTTCCACAGCTGATCTGCTAATTGGAAGCTTTGGATGCTGCCTAATTTCAGCAACACCCCAATGACAAATAAACAGGAAGAAACACTGCTAATCCCACATCAGTGTTGTGTTGCTGTCCAAATATGTGTGAGATGTTTGAATGACTTATTTGATTCGGTCACGGTTATCTTATAACATGAGCTAAGACCGTTGGCATCCTCTGAGCAAAACACCTTACCAAATGGTTTTATGGCTTCTTGGTTATCTAGACTGATATTGATAGAAGGTGGTCCAGATGGTACCAGTCTCAGAGCTGTTGCCTTATGGAGAGGCCTGTCAGGGACAATAAGGTGGAGTGCAATAAAGTCATGTTTAGAAACGCAGATCAGTGATAAGAAAAGGAACCAGGAGTCATAGCAGTGATATAAACTGTGAATGGTGCCCAACCCTGTCAACCAAGCTCAGATAACAATCTGGCGAATAAGGAAATGCCTGTATGCTGGAGCCATACAGGACATTATAATAACAACACTAATGTATAAAGGGGAAATGCACATTTAGCTGCAAAAGAGGTAATCTGCGACTGTCATAAAAAAAAATAGATGGACACTTCCTGGGAATTGAAGGATGTTTGCCTCAAAATAACAGACGTATCATTACCACCATTTTCAGTCGTCTCAGAGAATGGACCAGGTGCCAGCGGATTAATAATGATGCACATGATACCAACAGCTGTGCAAAACAACAGCTTGACATTCTGAATTTATTACATAGCCTACAAGCCACTGCTTACAAAAATGCATGGTCTTTAAAGATGCTGCTATAACATATTCAAGCTTTGTACAATAGGAAGCTTGTTGAGGAAGAGACCCTGAAATCTTTGTCCAATTGGAGAGGTGAAGGGTGCTTTAAAAAAAAAAAGACATGTACTCTCTTCATCTCTATCAGCTTTCTTGAGATGTTTTTGGCAGCCTTTATTATTTGTCATTGTTGTGTCTCTAAAGTAGAGAGAAAAATGATTTTAGGCAAGAGGTCTTGTCTTTTCCTACTTCACTTCTCCACCCCCACCTCTGTGCTTGCCTTTCCCTATGCTGCAAATGAGCTTCTCTCTGACATTTAGCATTTTGAAATGTTGCCAGTTCAGCTGTCCAGTAATATTTGCGTGGCTGTCTGAATCTGTCCCTCAGTGTCGACGGCCTAGATTCAGGAACAGACAGCACACATTATGACCTAGAGACGAGGGAAGAAAGCTCAGGGTTCAGCTCCAATCAGTAGAGTAAAATCTCTTGGCAGTGGAGAAGAATGTGGAAAAAATCCAAAACAAATGTGAAAACATGATTCAAGTAAGAAAGGAAAATTTTAACATTATATGTGCGATTAGACATTATACTGAAGCTTGGCAAGTATGCACATGTTGGAATGAAGCCCTTAAGCTAACTTTTTTTTTCAGTTCTAGCGACGTCTGTGAAGGTTCCAATGATGGCATGATGCACAATATTTTGGTCTCATGGAAATTTCCACTGGTCAGGCTCTCAAAGGTCTCCTGAAAAAAAGTGATATTTTGACAACTTGTACCTTCTTATAGTAACAGGATTTTGCACAAAATACAATCCAATTCCCTGTTGGAGAGCTGCAATTTAATTGCTACAATAACTTTCAGTGTAGGAGAAAAGTCAAATGCTATGTACTGATCAAATGAAAAATACTTTACTTTGAAAGCCAGATTTATTAAATAACCTTTAGCAATACAACAAAGAAAAGAAATGCCATCACACATAAGGACCATACTGCAAAAATTTCTTTAAGTATCTCATTGTTACTATTAAGAAACCATTGGGATTAGTCTTATAGCATGGAGTCTCATCATACAGTATAGGCATAAATCTATTTTGCATACACACAGGAACCCATACATACCTATATTTTTAAAATCCATAATCATTCCACATCTGTTCCAAATAGCAATTATAGTACACAGAAAAGCTGCACTTGATATTAGCCTGCGCTTTCTTCCAACTCAAAGAACAAAAAAATATACTGTTCTGTTGTTTGTCTTTTTGTGTAATTTGATCTTCAAATTGGTCAATGTACCGCAACTCCCACGAAGGTGAAAAGCAGAAAGAAAATGAATGAATGAATTGGGAATCAGTGTGTGTGTGGTTTATTTACTTTCTGTATTTCCTCCAAAGGTATTTTGAGGAAACATTTTGATGTGTTATCGAGACAGGAATCCACTTCATTCATGTTTATTACACCAACTATTGTATTTCACATACACCTTCTCCATCACTTAAATTAAAATGAAATAAATTGGCTCTAAAGGTCACTAAATCTAGGGAGTGTTTCCCACTGAATAATAAAATGGCAAAATGGTCAGCAATAAGCTGCATGAATCAGCAGTCTGGGCTAGAAAGAATTCATCTCATGTTTTTTTTTTCTTATGACCATTAGTGGTACTGTTGTTTTTGGTTTCACCAAAGGAAAAAAAAGAAATAAATCCATTAAAACCAAGTCATATGTTAACAGAATATTTACTTATTTATTTGTTTCTTGAAAGAGAATATTTATATGAAATAATTCCTTAGAATTCCATTAAATTATGTGACAGATTCATTTGTCATAGCTATGCAGATAAGCAAGTGTGAGATGAAGCTTATTTTAGTTATGGGCCAGACTTTTAAATTCCATTTTTTTTTACTGTTTATTGTTAGTGAGCTAGCTAGTTTGATAGCAACCATCTTAGGTTAATAAGCAAAGTAGCTAGCCAACAGAATGAAGCTTTTGAAACTAGTCACAGCTAAGATGTTAAGAACTCATCCTGATACTTCTTCTGCTTTGAGTTCTTGCACTGTACTTCTTCTGCACCTTCTGTTGCTGTGAATTGATCCCACATAGTAGATACCCTAAATATTGCACTTTCAAAAACAGTTCATGCCCAAATCTGACGTCAGTGGATAACCTCAACGGAATATTGTAAATTTGTACATAAAACTGCTGCTGAAATCATAAAAACATTCCTGTGCTCACCCCAGGATTCCTTACAATATGCTCATGAACACACTTAGTACTATTTGACTTTAGAGTATACAGCTGTAGAAGAGTAATGATTTATAATCTCACTATCCAGTGTCACCCAGAAGGGGATGGGTTCTCTTTTGAGTCTGGTTATTCTCATGGTTTCTTCCTCAGGTTGCCTCAGAGAATTTTTCCTTTTCTGTTGCCTTGTTAGGGATCTAAAGTTAAATCCAGATTTCTGTAAATCTGCTTTGTGGCAAGTCTATTGTTAAAAATGCTATACAAAAAATTTAATTGGAGTCTGGTTCTGTCATGCCTACTTCTCAAGGTGCTGCAAATAAGTTTCTACTGTTATTGCAGCTTCATGGTGACCGACCTGAGGATCAATTCAATGGCAAATTAACAATCGGTGGCATGTGTTCTATGATTGATGGGCTCTGACTCCCCATAGAGATTAATAACTAGTAAGAGAGAACACAGACCCAGTTTAAAATGTCTAGGACATGTTTATTAATTAGATCTGGGCGATCTGTCCTCATGCTGTGGATTGTAACATGTCTGTATTGGCTAGACGTAACTTCAATCCTGTACTAAACACATTTGCAGACTGCATGTGCCAGCATTTGTTACAATAGTGTAAAAACAACCATAAGTATGCAAGAAATAGTAGTCATCCATGGCAGAGTACCTCATTAAATCTCTGACAGCATGACATAGAATGCTGATTTCAGAAGGAAATGAATGAAGGGCAAAGCAACAATGCAGAGCAATGGGGAGCCAGTGACAGTTATTTATCATATGAGAGAAAAAAAACCTCCTTGGCTGTCACTGGATCACCCTTCAATGCAAACCCTCTCGGTGCACAATGACCCAAATGTTCTACATTTATCACTTTGTGTGAATTCACAAGCAAGGCTAAATCCTCATTTGCACGTTTGTGTGCCAGAAACACACAGCTATATTAACAGGTGCATACTTTGCAGGTAGCCACAGACACAGAGGGTGATTTTATTCTTGGCACAACAACATGTACTATGCCAGACTGTCCATCTCTGTCTAGACAATCTCCAATCTCCAGGCCTAACACACTGAAATACTTTTTGGTCCCACATTTAGGTGGCATTAACATTCTGTAACCATTTTATAAATCAGTGGTGGGTTTGTTGAACATCATGAGATGACATAAGATGTTTTATTTAGTATGATTTCTCTCAACAAGAAATTCTATTAGCATTATTTGCAGATTAATCAGGATTGTTACTGCAAATATTAAACCCGTATAGGAAAAATCCACCTTGAACCACTAATGTATGTTTTCTGTATTATAGTAGTCCTAGATATAGATCTTATCTCAGAGGGCATGTGCTGAAACTGTAATTGGCTGCTATGCACTAATTGTGCTTTCCTCAATTATAATATTGTAAACAAATTGTGGTTAAAAATGTAACAATTATGTGTACGATCAATACAAAAATATCAAAGTGTAGAAAATGGTGCACAAATATTTTAAGGAATGCAGAAATATTTCAGTGTCCTGTATGTCTGGGAAATGAACAAAATTTCTTTTGTTCGATAATGTGAGCTACAATTATTTGGCAATAATAAATCTGCCACTTTGTTGTCAGAATAGGCTACACAAACATCACATTTCAGTAATTATGGGCGTAAAGTACTAAGAGGCAAACAAATACAGTATGTCAAAACAAAATGCCATCTTGAAAGATCTTTATCAATATTTCATACACTCTTACTCTCTAAAGCCAAACATAGTGAGAGCTTATTATCAGTTACCTGCACTGAAGTGCTATTTGCATGTTTCTACAGCCAGAGTAAGATGAAGAGGCTTAGAGTCTGAGGCGAGAGAGCTACCTTTATGGTTAAATGGTGATGTTGAAGGGTTTAAGTGTTTAAAGAAATCCACCTGAGGAAGTAAATCATGCAGAACCTCCTCCACCATACGTTATGAGCAAGTCTCAGGAGTGAATCAAGCCATCCTCTCTGCAAAGCAGACACTATGAACCAACTCCCTCTACCATGCATTGTTTACTCTAGTGATTTAAAAAAATGTTTCTCTATCCATACGTGAACAGGATTATTGGTATGTAATAATCTAATGGCTATTATTTAACTCTGGTTTTTAAAACAAGGAAGTCAACGCAAGGTTACAGTCTCCCAATATACCCTTTTAAAATCTTTAACTGGAATGCTGGTATCTGAGGCTACAGTGGGCACAGGTTCATTGAAACTGGACAGTTGAATATTGGAAAAACATCACTTTTTTTTCTTTCAATAATCAACTGCCCAATTTTGGTGAGCCTGTGCCTACTGCAGCCTCAGATTCCTGTTCTTTGCTGAGAGGAGTGGAACCTGATGTGATCTTCTGCTGTTGTAGCTCATCCACCTAAAGTTTCAGCATGTTGTGTATTCTGAAATGCTTTTCTGCTAAACACATTTGGAAAGAGTGGTTATTTTAGTTACCATATCCTTCCTGTCAGTTTGAACCAGTCTGGCAATTCTCCTCTGTCCTCTCTCATCAACAAGACATTTCAACCCACAGAACCACCACTCATGTTTTTTGTTTTTCACACCATTCTCAATAAACCCTATAGATTGTTGTGTGTGAGAATCGCAGGAGATCAACAATTTCTGAAATTCTCAAGCCTGCCTGTCTGGCACTAACAACCAGGCCACAGTCAAACTCACTGAAATGACACCTTTTTCCCATTCCAATGTCTGATGTGAACATTTATTGAAGCTCTTGACCTTCAAATACATGATTTCATACATTGTGTTGCAGCCACATGATTGGATAATTGCATGAATGTGCAGGTGCACAAGTGTTCCAAATAAAGTGGACAACAAGTGTACAGTATATATGAGTGAACATTTTTGTATTTTGTATTTTTCTAAGCCTAAAGATTGAAGAAAAACAATGCTGCTCCTCTGTAAAATGTGTGCACTCTTCAACGCTACAAATACTATACAAAGTATTTACAAGCATTTTTGAATTTATTTTCCATTTAAAAAATACAGACTGCCTGTTTGCATATTCTGTACATAAGATGCAGTAAAGAATTTTACTTGAGGCACTTTGGATAATAAGCTACAACAGCATTAAATTTTATACACGAGCATTAAGATTTATATATGATCCATATATACAGACCTACAGTTTAATAGCTTACTTACTCGTCATTATTATAATGAGTGTGTTTTCATTTCTGTCTTGATGTCTGGAAAATGGAGTAAAACCTTAAAGCCCAAAACACTTCTAACATTATATATATATTGTTTCTTGGTTTCAGTCAGGAAAGAGATAAAAACACACACTCCTTATCCAGGCTGGCAGTACATGAATCAACATGTATCTGCTATATTTCTACTACGATGGCTGTTTTTAATCCCAGTTAATGGGAATAAATCATCTGAACATGTGAGACCTATTTTTTGCCCTTTTTTCCTATCTCAGTAAAGACAATGTGAAATAAATTGCAAATTCTTTTTAGTAATGTAGTAGTAACGTGTTTGTTAGTATGGCTTGAATTTGCTCTATTCTGTGGGCACAGTTACTAGCAGAAGGGCTATTTAAAGTTCAACATTTTTCAAACTAATATCTGAGTAGTCTGAGTAGATGTTTCCACATTTGGGGTCCCATTTGTGTCTCATTAAACATAGGTAAAGTGTCATTCACAACAACCTATATGCATATTTTAGAAAATATTTAAAATTTTAAAGCTTTAATAAAATCTTTATAGAAAAAAAAAACACATAGCAAAACATCCACTACAACTACACTTTACAGTGAAATAAATTTAGTCATGACAACTCTAGGAATGAAATTACCAAGTGTTTATTGATGAGAATGAAGTGCAAGTAGGTTTGGTTTTGGAGGACTAGATCCCCTATGCTGCTGCTGCTGAAGACTTGTTCAGTTAAACATGCTCGGACATAGAGATATTAAGAACTATGCTGCTGCTTTGAAAGGAGATGTTTAATTATTATTATAGCTAATGGACGTGTTAATCCGATGGAAGGTTTAACATGGTGTAATGACCATATAACACTATTCACAAGACAGTACTGGTGAGCTCAAACCTGTCAATCATAAAGGTTATGTATGTAGTATAATTTATTATATAAAATGTTGGAGGGGTGTTAAAGAAACACTAGTGCTATGCCAAAATTATGCCAACAATAAACCAATAAAGCCAGAGCACAGCAAAAATAACCATGACAGGGAATGTTGGTCACCTTGCATGGGGAGCACGGTGCCTCTGTCAGTTGGTGTCAGCATTCAGAGCAGGCTCCTACAAAGAAATGATAAGCCCACCTCCTCAACGAAAGGCTTTTTATAAAGGAGAAGCAAGCAAGAAGCAGGATAATGATCATCCCTGATAATGAGAAAAGAAGGCATGAAAAATACCTTGACACATGCTGTAACTCATCTCTTACTAGCACTCAAGCTAACACAGATAATTAAACATGGTGGATATAGACTTGTGATTGGATATTCGTGTAGAGTAGCTTATTTCTAATGACACTCTGTTGTATTTTGCCTATCTATTTATGCAGCTGGTTAAGAGGAAATGCAAGACAATAAACTCATTTGCTGCTTGCTTTGAACACCCAGTGAGCTGCTAAATAAATAAGTAAATTCGTTCTCAAATGGGCGTTATGTACACACTGCAGATGTCATGTTATACAGCCACATACTCGGAACAGATGAGATGTCTGTTTTGAATTTATGAGAGGAAAATAAACACATAGTCCTCTGTTTGTTTGACTTTAAAATTTCTGTTTGCCTCATTGACTTTTTTTTTTTAAACAAGCCATGCTATCAGACCAGAAAGGGTAAATAAAACGAAAAAATCTACGAAAGTCTGTGAAAACTCTCCCATTTATGACTTAACGTCTCTAGCCTTCTAGCTATTTTCTATAGTCTAATTAGCTGCCTTAACGGAATAACAGTCCAACCTTATTAATCAAAGAAAAATAATATTGTATGTTGAAATGCAACACTGCATAGTGTGCAGTTTATTTTTTCCAGTAGATGTCCTTTAGGGCAAACCACCCAAAGAACACGTTTTACTACAATCCATGCCGACATCAATCATATATGCTCACCAAAAAGTTTCTTCAGTTTTTGACCAAGGCCACTTGTGTGTCCAGCTCCTTTGTACAGCCTCATCATGCTAATGCAACAGTCCTTATTGGCTGACAGCTCTCAATTCTGCCAAACACTAGCTCACAGTCAGTGTGAGGAAAAATGGATATATGCCGATTTTTTTTACCCAGTAAAGGGGTTGCAACTGAAACACTAACATTCTTTGATGCTGAGCAGGAAAACAAGGTGTGTAAATGTCTATATGAGTTCCAGTTTACGTAAACATGATATGAGCAGAGCATAAGGAATGATAATGTACTTTGCATGGCACTGTAGCAGCTAAACTCATACAATGATAGCTTAGTTGTGCCTCCCCAAACTAGCAACACCAAACTAGCCTAGTTAGGAAAGTTTTATATTTTATCTGCCTGGTAGTCCTACAAACAGTGACAACACCCGAGGCAAGTGTCATGTTAAATCCAACTTTTTATGATCATGTCATACACTGTGCGCTAAAATTACTGAAAGAACTATGTAGTGTATTTTGTAGGTTTGAAAGTAACGTGAAGTTAAAGTAATTAGTAATCTGATTACTTTTTACATGCAGTAATCAGTAATGCAATCAGATTATGATTTTAAAGTAGTAATTAGTAATCTGTAGTGAATGACTTTTTTTTAATAACTTACCCAACATCGGGACTCACACACTTGCACCGACTCTCATCCTGGCCCTTGTCTTGTCTCAAACATTGTCTCTGACCCTATTCCTAACTCAAACATGGACTCTGGACCTCATCCTGGCCCTAGCCCACAACAGTGTTACCATTTATCAGTATGTATACCTTTTCATTGTCAAATTAAAAAACATTTAATATCATATTTTAATTGAACCCAATTATATATTCGAAATAATGTACAGTAGTAATAATAATAATAATAATAATAATAATAATAATAATAATAATAATTGCATGAATATTTAAATCTGGTGCATTTCATAGGTAGATTAAGACTAGATTTGGATTTAGAAAATGTACTGTAAAGGTATACCAATGTATTTATGTTTAAAAAAGGCATTACAATTATTACAACATGACAATGTTTTGGTGAGTTTATAATGAAATAAATATCTCATTATGTAAAAAATTTTATAACATTATGAGCTCAAGATTTTATTATATTTTGAGAAAATTATTACATTACGAACATTATATTACACTAATGATGTAATACTTATTATATTATGTGCAGTTATTACATTATGAGTTGCTACATATCATGTTAGATATTATACCTTCATATAATCCTGTAGTCATCAGCTCAAAGGGTGGTCCAGCTACAGAAAGCTGCCATTAAAAACTAATGACTAATGTACATTAGTACATTAGTCATCAAATAAGTCATAGGTTTATGAATGACAAGTCACAGTCACATGAGTCAGAACTCACTACTCTTATCTCATATCTCAAAACTGAAATATTTCCTTGGCGCTTGCCAGCGTCTTGAATGGAAAATTCAACACTGCTAATTAAGAAACCTTTCCTAGTTACCCACTGCATTTTTATACACAGTCTCTAGTCCATGTAATGATACACTGACTGTCAAAGTCATGTCCAAGCTACCAGATCCAAATCATCTCATACCACCTGCTCTGTTTACTTCTTAAAGACTGGAGCGTGTACAGCAAACTGGAAGGTAAATATCCGGAAGCATCAACATTGGAAGCATGAACATTCATCAAGGAGGAACCATATGTCCTGGCAATACACAGAAATGCTCACAGACGTCAGCAAGTCAGATGTTTTGTATTGTTATCCTAACAGAGGGAGATGTGTGGAGAATGCTAGCACTCTACATAGCTATAGTTAGAACAGTGACTCCATGTGCACCTGTTACTGAGCTCTCCATGCATGCATTTCACTGCCTGCACTGTGACTGTAATCCTCGCAAGGCAGCAAGCAGATTTAGATTTAGCCACAGGGGATCAGATCATGTTTAGGAAAGAATACATGTTAGGTGTATATAGTGAACTTTGACAATAATGAAATGCAACAATTTTTAGACTTGTAAATCATACGGAGTGGAAATGCATGGAAAATCATTGCTGACAAGGAGGAAAATGCCCCAAATGTAGTGTGTATTGCCCCAAATGTAAGCATTTGGCAGACGCCCTTATACAGTACTGAGCGACTTACATCTCTCTGTCTCATTTATACAACAGAGCAGTTGAGGGTCGAGGGCCTTGCTCAAGGGCCTAGCAGTGGCAACGCTGGGAACTGTGCTAACAAAGTTCCAATCAGCAGTCCAATATCAATATCAGTCCAACTACTGAACTGAGCCATACAGCAAATTTTTAAAAGTTTACAGTGTACATTACAGTTTACAAATGTCCACATTCAGGATAAACATATAAAGATAAAAATAACATCAGGGTCATTTAATAAATGTGTTTTCGTATTCGTTTTATAGCTGAGAGTGTCAAAAACTCACTGATGTTCAGGTAACGAATTCCAAAGCATGGAATTTAGCCACTTTGTTGGATTTAGCAGTATTTGATTAACTGAATGATCTCTCAGACGCATACTAGAGTATGTACCAATAATTTCACTAAGAAATAAAAAGCAAACCTCCTTTTGTCTACTACTAATAGTGCCACTGTTCAGTTTTCTATTGGTGTGATTTTCTATGATGGACTAATGATAATTTATTTAATATGGCCAGAAATGTTTGTGATTGGTCATATCATGATTAGTTTTTCCAAAGCAGCAGTTTGAAAAAAGGAATTAAGTAATGGCCTTGTGAAATATTTTCTCAGAAGAGTTTTCACCTGAAGGATTTCTGTTTGTTGGAGTGAGATGTAAAATAAGAAACTGTGTCTACATTTAACTTTCCTCTATCCTTGCTGTGGCTGGAAAAGCAACTTCATGATTTGCAGCAGCAGTAACCATAAAGAGTACTTTCTACTTTCTAGTCTCTACGTTTGAACATGTTTTATGGATTAAACATGAAAGCATATTTTTTCTTTCTTTTATTTATTTATTTTTTTAATAAAAACAGCTTTTTTACAGGCTGAAACAGTGCAAATGACCTTAATTGCTCATATTTATTCGCAGACATACTGCATGTGAAAAGATGAATGATTTTCGAAGGGCCCATTTATACACAGAAATTTAGGAAATCCATCGATTATCCCGAAGTACTTTTCAATGCCCCTTTAAATGAAAAGATACAATATAAAAATTGCATTTCTTCTTCTTTGTAAAGTGAAGATAGTCCACTTAAGCAGTCCTGACAAGCCTGTTTTACTTTGCTGAGTGTGAGCGATGGCAAGAGACAACACATTACCCCAAACAGATTTCATGTCTACCCACTAATGAAAAAAGAAACTCATGGCTAATTTGTCTTATCCTGGACACCATTTAAGACAACATTTCATTTTCCTTACCAAGACAAGCTCTAGCTGACTTCAGATAATCTAATATGTGCAAAAGCTTGCAGGCAGCATGAGAGAGTTCATAAGAGAAGCCCAGAGATTGTAGTTGCTGACTGGTTGATGTGAGCACATGTTGGAACATCACCCGAACCCCAGCCCCCTCCCCAGGTATTGCTTGGAAGGAAACACAGTATCTGTAGCAAGATTCCAGTGGTGTTGGAAGGGTGGAGCTATGTGAGAAAGGGTGATTCCCATCTATCTTTAGATGGGGGGACGGGGGGAATATCTTATGAACCCATGTGACTGGTGACAAAATTCAGAGGGAAGCATAGAGAGGCTTGGGAAGAGGCAAAACCACAATAATTCATTAACAAATTAATTCATTATAATCCGAACATTCTTGCCATTCTATACTTTAACCCCTCAGCTGTACCACTCCTGTCTTACTTATCTTACTAGCTCTCATTCAAACTCTGTTTTACTGTACTCCTACATCCTTGTTCTTAACACAAGTGCACTATCCTCTATTTCTCTTTTTCATTCTCGTGTTCTTTTATTTGTCTCTGTCTTTCTGTCACTTTCCTCTGTGATAGCCAAGACCCTGAAATGATAAGGGCAGACATCTGTTCATCTGCTAAGTGATTGTGACCCAGAATTAATATAAGAAAAAAATAAATAAATCAAAGGCATGAGCACAGAATCTGTTCAATTATTTCATACAGGCTCGATATATCAGTATATCATGTTAAAAATTTTGAAGCAGGCACATACTTAGCTTTACATCATAAATGTTCTAGATACTGGTACTCATATGTTCCTTGTTGTTAGTATTATGATAGCGATGTAGAGTCTGGACTTAGTCTTGATTATGCCTACGACTTTGACTTTATTTTTATATTGTATATTTTTTTTAATGAAAGTGCATTGTCTAACTTATTTCTTCAAGCTAAAATAATACTTAAGTCGTGTTACTATAGCCTACAGTTCATTATGGTATTCATATGGTATCAAAGTCCCTCTGTAATTTAAAGAATCAGTTGTGGCAACATTCAGTCAATCTGAGCCAGTGGTGGCTGGTGATTTCTGACAAAAACGATTGAAATTGTCAGTTTGGGCAATTTATTTATACTCAGATCTATTCTTATTACTTCACCTTCCTTTTGTTTTGCATAAAGTGGTATATCATAGTTGTAAGTGATCTGAAAAGCACTACCAATCAGCTACAGCAAGTAAGGTATAACATGATGGGGCATGCTGTTATGGGGAAATGATCACAGACAGGGTAGCATGATTCATTACCACTCTTAAGTCCTGAAGTGTTTTATTCCTCTCTTACCACAATAATTTAACAACACTAACATTTTGAATTTATTTTTGTCCACTAACATGTTTAATGTTGTGGATAGTCAGAGACAAAAAAGTTCCTGTCATCACTTAAATTATGGAAGTTGTTCTCTCACCAGCCTCTCTTGTTCTCTCTCTCTTGAACTTAATAAAACAAAAAACACTAAAGACTAAAGTCCTAAAGACTTTCCCATTGTCTGTACACTCATTTACTCTGACTGTTACAAAGACACTGGAGACTCCTTCCAAAAAAGTGAAATAAATGGCTCCTCAGAGAAAATTCACCCTATTAACAATTACACATATTTTTAAATCTCTTTATGTAGCGTGTCTGCCATATAGTCAAGAATTCAACAGGCCTATGATATCATTGGCTTTATTATATTAACTCCAAAATTGAACTCCAAACCAGCATCAACCAAAACAACACAACCAGCAAGTCTACGCTAGTCACACCAGTAAGACCTGCTTTTTAGCAAAGATTTTTCTAGGCAACCAGACCAGTTAAACCAGCACCAGACCAGCACTAAACAGCATGAAGCTGCTTCTAATGAATGTTTTAACCTGGTTTATTTTCAGCAGGGAAAAGAGCATCCCATTTAGAGTGTATCCCTTCCTCATGTCCATTGTTCTGGGAATAGGCTCTGGATGCACCATGACCTTGGCCAGGATGAAGTGGTTAATTAAGATGAATATATACATGAGCACATTTGCACTGCAAAAACAGCCCTACTAGAAAGAAGCCAAATATTTAAATAAAAAAAATAAAATAAAATAAAAAAATCAAATTGTCTTGTATCAAGCAAAGAAATCTGCCAGTCGGGTAAGCTAATGTGGCTTGGTTAGAATTCTTAAAACTAGCATAAAAGTTTAACCACTGAAAGACCATAATGGGCCTTAAAACCAGAAAAAAATGCCAGAATTTAACCAAGTTGAGCTTATTACAAGCAATGGAAACTCAGTTATTTAAGACATACTTATGTGAAATTAGTATTTTGGTCTATTGATTGAGCTGAGTTTAGGAATTTATCCCTTAATTTAAGATTAATAATTAGCGAAGAAAAAAAAAAAAAAAAGCTTATAATAACACAATTTCTTCAAACAGCATAATAAATAAGTGACTTATTAAGGCACCAGAAGCATCACTATTTTTAGCATTTTTACTGAAACAGATAAAAGCTCTGCAATATAATTTCAGGGATTGTAGAAGGCAGCAGATGCAAGTACGGATTTTTATTGAGTAAAGTGTAAAGCAAACAACCAAAACTGTGAAAACAAGAACCATAAACATAACAGTGGACACAAGGCAAAAACACACGGACAAAGAGAGTGGCTGTGGCACACATGACAACACATGAACATGACAACAACAAAAGCTTGACAATTAGATGCTGAAAAACTGGAACTAGCTGTATATAAGAGTGTTTATTAGGGGCACCACAGGGGTGAGTGATCAGAGTGATGGTCATGTGATGTGCTGGGGCTAATGGGTAATGTAGTTCAGTGTGGATTTCAGCATAAACATGACACACAGCTGCTTCATTGAAAAATTTAAGTTGTGCAAGTGGTCTTACTTTTAAAATAAGGAGAACAATCTTGTTCCTCTGCTGGGATATTATGCACACTATTGCTGCAGCTTGTTACTGGTTCAAGATAACTCAATATTAGCTGAAAGATCTTATTAAGACAACGTTAGATATATTTTCTTAAAATGAGATTACTTTTTTAATGCAGAACATGCTTGACAAGATTATTTTTCTTTTTTATATAAAAAATAGGCTTATTTCCCAGAAACAATTTTTTTACTTTCTTGAAATTCCTTTTTGGCAGTGTAGAAGAAGCTGTGCTTCATATGCAGTCCTAAAGCCCTGACCTCATTCAGCACTTATCTTGAACTGGACTTGAGTAACAGCTGGGAGAAATTTTCTCATTGAGATATCTGCTGACTTGAGACTTGATTAAAACTTTAGGATGACTTGACAATAAGTCCTCAAACTTCTTGTAGGAAACTTTCATAACTATCATGCACATTCACCAAATTGTCAATATCTTTGTACTGTATTGTTAACTCAACACTACTGTAACATTGAGCCCACACACAAAGAACAAGGTCAAGTCAACTATAACAGACATTTATGCTCACACATCTGAATTTGATCCAGGTCAGCTTGTAGGAGTTAATCCGGTGGTAGAAATTTTACAATTAAGAAAATATTGCCCTTGACAAGAGCAAAGCCACTGCATCCGGCCATTAGTGTAGTGCAACAACTATGTACCCCGATCCTTTAGCTTTACACACAATCAGCATTTTTTTCATTGTCAGCACTCTGTGGCCTTCATGCATGTCTAGCGGTCACATGCTGAGACCCATTCACACACAGATCCCTCCTCACTGCTTCATCTTTTGCCTGACTGGATAAGTCATATGCTCCCACACAGGGGGATATAATGTGCATATCACCATTAAACCTGACCTCTAGTATCACTGCAACTCTTCCAGAGCTGATCAATTATTAGGGTTGGAACACCTTCCCAAAGCACAATGAGGTTTGCCATCTTGATATGAAGTCTGAGAGCCTGAGGTAGACCAGGCAAGCAACCTGGATCTATCACTCTCTCTCTCTCTCTCTCTCCAGACTATTAGGATGTGCATTATGATGTGGACTGGTATGATCTGGTTGTGCACCTGTTTTTAGCATTATGTTCCTTTCCAGTGTAATACAATGAATCTAATCTGCATAATGTAAGAGAATCTAATAATAATGTTGCTGTTAACTCTAAAATCACATATGTCTGCTATCCAGTACTTAATTCTCTTACTGAGTCTGCGGTAACAGCTTTGACTTGCAGATGGTAGCTTTCTGGAGATTGAAAAAGGGCAACGTGATGGTGAAAAGGAAGAGCTGAAATGAAAGGAGAATAAAGGAGAAGAGAAAATATCCTCTCCATAACATCCATAGCAGAACACCTGTATGAGACTCTTAGTGTAGCAGGGACTATTCATTATGTTATCTAGGGGACCTTAGTGGGACGGTCGATATCCTGTAATCAAGATGGATATTTATAGATTCATCAGCAAAAATATCTTCTCAAAGGGACTCGTTTCAGAAGTCCTTGGCTCCCATGTCTCATCTTTTTATGGACAGGAACAGGCAGTGTGTATTCAAACTACACTTCCTCTTTTATCATAATACTGTAAAAGTTAATTTATAAACTGAATATCTTTTTGTGCACTTGTCCAAGCAGAGTGAAGCAAGACTGTAAAGCAATGCAAAGCATCCTATTTCAAGTTAATTCATGTTAATGATCAACAATTTATGGCCTTTAGGAACAGAAAACCTTTGTGAGGTGTGGAACAGAAAGGCAAATGAGGACTGCATTGCCCAGAGTCCCTTATTGATCATTCTTATCAGTCTCCATTGTGAACGCTGCTGAAATTGAAGACTCTGTCCAAATCAAATAGAGCACTTAGAGAGACAAAAACAGCTTCCCTTCTAACCATTGGCAATCATTCAACAACTCAAGCTGATGGGGTGATAAACCAAGTTGTATGTGCAGCAAAATGGATGTGATTGTATCCACCCTGACTTGGATAATATCACACACAGAACTGCTTATTCAAGAAAATATAGCACACTTTGGTGGTGGGGATAATTGGTGGATTTGGAAGAAAATAGTATTCTCTATTGGGAGGATTTCCTCCTCATCAATCATGTGATTCTGGTTGTTCTGACAGTAGATTGCACTTCTGGCGAGCTGAATAGCAGCTGGGCTGACTAATTTGTCATCTATGCTGAAAATTCATGCTTTGTCTGATGAGCTACCAGTTGCTTAAACATACACCAAGCTAATCAAGCTGGTAAACCTATTTGTGCTGGTTTATTAAATGATGCATGATTACATTCACTTTAAAATATATGATCAATTTGGACACATACACCAGGTTGAGGGATCCTGTTCATATTTTCTAGCTTCAGGGTCCCCATGTGAGCTACCATCACATGTTGTTCACATGTCTATGTGGGTTTCCTTTGGGTTTTCTGGTTTCCTCCTGCTTCCCAAAAACATGCCAGTAGGTGGACAGACTGTGTTAAATTGCTAAATGATTGTGTGAAGGTGTGTGTGTGTATATGGCTCCTTGCAATGGATGTCCCATCCAGGGTGTTTTCCAACCTCACATGTAGTGTAACAGGGATAGACTTCAGATCCACCATGACCCTGACCAGGATAAAGTGGCTATTGAATATGAATGAATGAATTATTACTTGATTATATTGATTAATAATTCTTTTGAGATTTTCTAGTTTCCTTGCTTTGTCTATAATGTTGCACTTGTAGTGGTAATTCCGAAACAGTTTCCATCTGCCAACTTGATCAGTTCTGCCTGCATTTTGGCACCTGGTAGCTGATAAGAATCCAGATAATCCACATTTGCTAGCTTAAACAAGAAAGAGGTTTCAAACAACCCAAGGTTTTGAGTGGTGTACAAAATGTGCACTGCAACAACTTACAGCCAAAATGTCATTTAAATATCACATAATCTCCAACAGCTGTTCTGTATCATGATTGATTCTGTTGATTAAGTGTCCATGACTCTTGACAAAAGCATCAGCTGCTGTTTATGAGGTCAGTAGAAATTAGTACTTTGTCAGCACACAACATTGTGTCATGATAGTAATATCTGACACCAATGCATGTAGCAGCTGGGAGTTCCTTCTCTCTGAGATATACTGTATGTCAGCATGGCGCTACTAAAAAAAAGTCCTTAATAAAGGCTGAAGACTTGTGGAGTCATATATATCTTCCTGACTATATCAACAATGTCAGAGAGCCACATTCAAGGCTCTAACTCACTAAATCAAGAGCAACAGTTTAGAGCTGCACTTAAAAGTAGTGACTTCTGGCACTGCAGATGTGCATATGACTTTTGCAATTGCTTTAGACTTCTAGTGGTGCCATTTTCTGCCTGCAGGTGGCTGGAGGTGCAAAGGGCTACAACAGGATAATAATGAAAAAAAAAAAGTTAAATCAATGAAAACAAAAAAATCATAACAACATCAACAACAATGACAAAGAAATCATAACATCATCATCATCATCATCATCAACAACAACAACAACAACAACAACAACAATGAAATCATAAGAACACCAACAACAATAATGAATAATGGGCTATTTAGTGCACAGCAAGACTTCAAGGCAGTGCTCATATTTATTATTGTTTCCATTTATCAGTTCAGCTTTAAATGTGGCTCTCAGTGGTATCCCAATATGTCATAAAAACAACTACTTATGCAGAACAAAATTTGTTTCCCATCTTCCATGTCTTCCAAGTGGATATGACCATACTGAAATTAATGTGCAGAATTTATCGTTAAAGTCAGGCAACAACATAGATTAGACGTGTACACAATTAAACAATTAAATATGTATCAATATACATATTATTAACCAAATAGCTATATCCCTTACATACTGGAACTAGGGCACCTATAATGGAATGGGAAGAAAATTTCAACCTAACATTATCTAATATTATTAACATAGGAGACAAGGACATTGGGACATTGCCATAAAAAGGACAAAATTGTTTGCCCTTACATGCCACCATACCAAGTACCTAAAGGCAGGTTCATATTTCCAATGAGTCCTTGCCAGTAGCAAGAGAACATTTCGACAAGCTATAAAATTGATTTGCGGGGAAAGCCGTGTCTTATTTTGGACTTGGCTTTTTGGGTGAGGTGGCTCCTGCTCTCTCAGAGTTCTAGTGTATCCAGTGTTTATTTTCTCAATGAGGGTTCTTTGGTGTGACTAAATACATTCTGGTTGCCAATAATGTGTTATAAATAGGGAACCTGGAAGATGTCTCACAGCAAGACTGAGCTTCTAGTTTGCACTTCTATTTGTCACAGTAGAGAATCCAGTACTGAGCAGTTATAACTGAGACATAGAGTACAAGTACATACATGATTAAACTATTTGATTTTGAAGATGGTACTGAAAGAGAAATTCCCCCTGACTGGTGTGCACATTAACCTTCATAATCAACATGTGATCTTCAGTGGGGAAATTCTGAGTTGATTTTTTAGCTGAAACTTTAATTGACATGTTGGTCTATTGTAAATGTGGTTAATGGTTTTCTACATTTTATCCACAATGCTGTTTGACTAGCTGCGACATTGCTTCATCTCTACCTAAAGAGACAAGCAACTGAGTTTTTAATCTGCCCAGCTCTCTCACCTCAAATAGATTAGACTTCAACTATTATCCTAATCCACGGTCAACACCATCATGCTCATCATCTCTTAGATCTCTAACTAGCGGAGCTGAACCTCTGTCATAACTCAGCACGGTGGCATCATATATCTGCATTGCATTCTGAAACTTTGAGTCCAACGTTTGCTGCTTCCACTACTTTTACATTGGATTTTTCATTAATATGAAAGCAAATGCCACCTCTTAAACGCCATTGTAACTGCCCTATGATGGCACAGTGGCAGACAACCAATAACGTCTTGCAGGAATAATACACAAATACAGAACCGACCAACAAATTAGCACCATAAATTCTAAGCATATCAGAAATATTTCAATATAAAATTTTAGTGTGTTCAGGGTGATGTTTTCCTTTAAATTCACAGTGAAAGCAGACTACATAAGATTCAACAAAGGAAACTGCAAAAACATTCATTGGTTGGTGATTTGCACACACTGCGAAGCTTTACAAGGCTAAGTAATTCTATAATTAAACAGATGTCACCAATGTTTCAGGTTGGCAGTGGTGAAGGCTAATGTGGAACTGGCAATTCACTTTAAGTCTTCCCCTATTTTTGCATTTTCTGAACTAAAAGGGTAATTTATTATTATTATTTTTATTATTATTATTATTATTATTATTATTATTATTATTATTATTGTTGTTGTTGTTTTGTTGTTGTTGTTGTTGTGTCATTGTTGTTATTATTATTTTTATTATTATTATTAATAATAATAATAATTAAAAAAACCTTTTTTATGAGAAACGATAAGCAGAGTATTGCATAATGACTGGTACTGTGTGTTTCTTCTTAAATGTAACTAAAGTTTGAAAATTATTGGAAAGTCCATGTTCTCAACTTTGCCTGTTGAGAACAACAGGAAATACCTGCAAGCAACTTTTATTCATTGGTTTCTGTTTACCAGAGCAAGTACAAAGCTTCATCGATAAGATATTTGCTCATAAGATTAGATAAGTGGGTTACTTTTTGTTTATTCAAATTACCATAACAACAGTCATCTTATCATGATGATTCAGTATGCCAACAGTACCAAAGTTTGTGTATCAGGATATAAAATGCAGAATCAAAATTGAAACGCTAAAACCACTGACACTGGTGATATCTGAGATTCAGATTTATATTTATTCCTTTAGTAGATGCTCAAAGGTGGAAACCCTAATTCCGAAAAAGTTGGGACAGTATGGAAAATGCAATAAATAAATAAATAAGTCATTTGAAAATTCAGTTCACCCTGTACTATATTGAAAGCACATTATTAACACATTATTTGATGTTTTACTTTGTGAAAATAATTTATTAAAATATATACTCATTTCAAATCTGATGACTTTGAATTCAGAAGTGGTTTTCGGCCTTGCCCTTTACGCACTGAGATTTGACCGGATTCCTTGAATCTTTAAATATATTGTGCACTGTAGAAGGTGAAATGCCCAAAAGCCTACCGATTTGTCTTTGGGGAATGTTCTCAAAGTGTTGGACTATTCGCTGACGCATCTGTTTGCAGATTGGCGAGCCTCGAGCCATCCTTGCTCTTGAAGGACTAGTCCTTTTTTGGAGGCTCTTTATATAATATGATTAGACGATTAGACGATTATTTCAACTTGTCACATCACTATTAGTCCTAAATTGCCCTGTCCCAACTTTTTTGGAACGTGTTGCATGCATCAATTTAAAAATAAATGTTTTTCTTCAAAAAGCTATGCAGTTGATTAGGTAAAATATCAAATAGCTTGTCTTAATATGTTTTTTGTTTAAATACAAGTCAAAGTACATTTACAAATCACTCTTCTTTGGTTTTATTAGCAATGTCCCAACTTTTTCGGAATTGGGGTTGTACTTGAGTATCTATACTTTACTTTACTTAACTATGCTTTGTTACTATACTTAAGGACTACTTTGGAAGATTTGCACTTTACTCAGGTATTACTGAAATTGAATACTTCTACTCTTATGTATTCTTTTTAGTCCTTACATTTTTAATTTGGACCTTTACAGTATTCATAAATCAAAACTGAGATTTTTTTCTGTTTTTTTTCTTTTTCTTTTTCTTAGTAATGTATTGTCTTTTGCTGGAGTTACTGATTCATTCAGAAATAACAGACTTAAAATTTTGCCATCAAAGCTAAAGAAGTACATTGGGTTAACTTTACATTTGGTAAATTAGCTAGTTAGGTTTTTTTAATTTAGCTAGTTAAATTAGCTAACTAGTCAAGTTTTATTCATTAGCTTGTTAAATATTCCAGTGTGTTTTGTTTTTGTTGCTAATGCACCTTAGTATTCATTCCAAGAGGATTATTTAACATTAGCTATCCAGCAAGCCAAATTCTAGCTCCATCTTGGCAGAGTTAGCAGAATATTTTTCTTATGACTGATCGCTTAGCAAGCTAGCTCTTCATGCAGGCTCAGACATGCTGAACTTGTCAGCTTTCATCAGTTAAAATATTTACTTTTACTCTTGAATTCTTCAGTATGTTTTAGTGTGCATGCTTTTTGATACTTGTAGATACTTTTACTCAAGTAGATTTTCACTCCATATTTCTATTTCTTTTAACTGAGCTAAATTTTGACCCAGTACCCATACTTTTACTTAAGAACAGTTTCTCTGTACTTTTCCTCCCCTACAGATGCTGTTATGCAAAGTGACACAGGACACAGTGAAAGAGCACAGAGCTGAGTATAGCTGAGGGTCGAGGGCCGTCTGCAAGGGGCCAGCTATGGTTCCCTAGTAGTGTTGGCATTTAAACTAACAATCTGATCACTTCTCAGAATCTTATCCTCTGACCTGCTACAGCTATGCTACTGTAACTATGACTGAGTGTGCTTAGAAATTAACATTTTTATTAGTAGGAAAGACTGCTGGTAATGATACAGTAACCCAAAGGTTCCCAACTCTGGTCCTTAAGTACTTACTGTCCTGTGCACTTAGGTCATTTTCATTCTAGTCATATATTATTTCTGCTTCAAGTTTCATGATAGGGATTTATGGTCAGCAGGCAGTGGAAACGGAACACTTTACTGATATATCAAAACACAAATCTCATCTTGACATACATGTCTAAAAATAATCTTATGTGAGAAAGGCTCCTTGTTTGCAGGTATTCTTGCAGAGACTTTGTATTTGCCTTATTAGAGCACTTTGTATTTGCCTTGATGTGTGCTAACATGTTTGATAGTGCTACATAACTAGGCCTTTGATGAGATACAGTGACTGCTTCATATAAAATAAATTAAACAAAAATGTATTTGCTTTGCTAGCAGTGTTGGGTAAGTTACTCAAAAAAAGTAATCCACTACAAATGACTAATTATTACTTTAAAATTGCAATCTGATTATATTACTGATTATTGCATGTAAAAAAGTAATCAGATTACTGATTACTTTACTTTCAAGTTACTTTCAAAACCTATCAAACCTACAAAAATACACTACAAAGTGAAACTCATGGTGCTTTCAGTAATTGTAGTGCATGTCAATGTATGACATGATCAGAAAAAGTCGGAATTATCGTGACACTTGCCTCAGGTGTTGTCACTGTTTGTAGGACTACCAGACCGATAAAATCAAACTTTTTTAACTAGGTTAGTTTGGTGTCGCTAGCCAAGGGGAGACACAACTAAGCTATCATTAGCTATCGTGTCCATTTTTATAATTATTTACTTGATACTGTAAATTATATTTGGAACTTGGAAATCTGTAGTGAGATGTTGTGGTAGAGAACATACCTTATGCTATGAGTATTTAATATATTGCTTATAGTGCTGTGTTAAAAAAACAAACAAACAAAAAAAACAACCATCATGTGAAACAAATGTTGTTTATTGGTTTATTGTTTATTGCTGTTGGTTATTTTAATTATTCAATATTTTGTATCCAACATTCAGTCAACATTTTAAACTCACTGTTTTGTCTCTAATTAAAAGAGCATTCACTGAAATATAGTTATGCAGCCAAGTGCCTGTTCTCCATGCCACGCCCAGTGGAGTTTAACAAAATTGTATCCTTATATAACCATCTTACTAACATTCTGTTGGGAAGTGTCAAGGGTAATCAGATGAAGAGGAAGCAGTGACTGTTGTACAACAGGTACATTTGTATGTCTCAAAGTACAACAAGAAACAGAGAATAACATAGATGCAGTTTTATGGATCCCGGAGATGAAAATGTTTCAAAGGCAAATTAGATATTGATTGAATCATTTTATATGGCTCAAACTGAGACTGCCAGACGCCAACACACAAACATCTGATAGTCCAAATCTTTTCTGTCTAGTGCCAGTCTACCTAAAATTCCATCATGAAGGAATTCAGGCAGTAAGTGAAAAAGGAAGGACTTGTCCTTTTCAGCTTTAATTCCTGAGCCCTGCTTTATACCATGGTGATATATCAAACTAATGTTTTCTATTTGAGTGTGTTTCTGTACTAATTAGCCACTACAATTTGAGTAGGCTGCATAAAGGTATGGCTGGATAAAGATAAAGGCTGGAAGGTCGGTCTTTTTCTGAATTCAGAAGGAGGGAACAGAAGCAGCAGCAGAGTTACCAAGGTTACAGGCAGCAGCCGCTACGGTAGGTAAGCAAAGCTCAGGGGAAAAACCGAATTAATTTCACTTTGGACTTCCATTTCAGCAAAGACAGAGGCGATGTGATAGGGCCAGCCCTGTCATGCCTCATTGGATGCCATTTGGCTGATGGGCATGACAGAAGAGTGCACAGGGAAAATTGCACCCATTTGATGGGCTGATCTTGAGAATGATCATATGCAGTGACACAACGTCGACCCCTGAAACATCCCAGTTTATTACGTACAATAGATTCTGATTTGGATTTATTATTGCTAGTAAAAGGTGCATCTGAGCTGAATGTCGTGACAGCCAATTTACTGGAATAACAATTGGCTCTCTGTGATGGGCTTGTCCTGTGCTTTTGCTTTGACACTTCAATCTGTGACCTCACAAACTGATTGTGGGAAGTGAATAAACACTATTTTCTAGTTTTGTTTTGAATAATAAAGAAGGAGGCTCAGTGATTGAAAATCTGTGTAGTTAAAATGCATTACATACGATAAGAAAAGAAACATAATGTCACTGCATGATGCAAAAAAATTTGTTCATGCTTTTGTTACCTCTAGGTTGGATTACTATAATTCCTTACTGTCTGTCTGTTCCAGTAGGTGCATAAACAAGCTCCAGTTCGTCCAGAATGCAACTGCAAGAGTCCTTACTAGAATCAGAAGACATGAGCACATCCCCCCTATCTTAGCCACACTGGCTCCCGGTATAATTCCGCATTGGTTATAAAATACTACAACTGACCTGTAAAGCATTAAATGGTCTTCCCTGAGTCCCTGCTTGCACTGATGCAAAGTACATTGTCCTTAACCATTATGGGACACTAAGCATAACTAATAATCTCTCCCTCTCTCTCCCTCTCTCTCCCTCTCTCTCTCTCTCTGTTGAGCTACACATGTTACTCCTGCGATACCAATGATCCTGACGCCTTCTGCTCTCTGCACCTGCCTGATCCATCCTGATGCCCTACTTCTGGTTCTCATCAATTGGAAGTCAGTTGCTGCTGCTGAGGAAGGGCCCACATGGACAGCCTAAAGATCATTGAGATTACTGAGGATGGTACAACTTAAAAACCATAAAGATGGCTTTGGACCTCAAGTCATATGAACAGTTATGCTATGATGGCTTAGGACTACAATTGCTATGATAGCTTTAGGACTGCAATTGCCACAAACAGTTTTACACTCAAGTCTCCATCAGTGAACAGTGGATAAATTCAACAAAACAGACTTCATGTAAAAACTGTAATGAATTTCCTGGTTACACAAGTGCACTATTTGACCATCTAGTATTGGCACATATATAGAAGGGAAATATTTATAATTGCACTATCCAGATGAATTGCACTATCCTCACCCAGATGAGGATGGGTTCCCTTTTGAGTCTGCATCTTCTCAAGGTTTCTTCCTCATATCGTCTCAGGGAGTTTTTCCTTGCCACCATTGCCTCTGGCTTGCTCATTATGGAAACATTTATACATTTAAAATATATATCCTGAATTGATATATTTCTGTAAAGCTGCTTTGGGACAATGTCCATTGTTAAAAGCGCTATACAAATTGTTATGAATCTCCAGAAGGAATTTGGGACTCCAATTCCCAGCAGCCTCTGCACCCCTGTCTCACGATTTCATTACCACCCGCACCTGACACTCCTGTGTGTATTTAAGTCACGATTGGTACAGCACTTGGTGTCGGGCTTTGACTGTTTCTGTTGTCATGTTATGCTCTCTTGTCTCCTAGATCTTGATTTATGTTTGTTTTCCTTGCTCATGTATGCTTAGTGTCTTTTTGTGTTTGTTTGTACTTCTATTAAGCTTTGAATCTGCATCTGCATCTGCCTCCATCTCCACAATCGTTACACAAATAAAACTGAATTGAATTGAATTGAATTTTAATGGTGGGTGCTGAGATCCAGAGAGATGGAGAATGAAAAAGTATGAAGAAGAAGTGGTTAACAAAACTCTTCCACACAAGGTTATGAAAATCACTAACTTACAGAGCCAATTATGTTCTCTTAAAAAAAGTAGTTAGAGAGGCTAATTTGTTCACGAGGCTAAGCCTACATTATGTAACACAACTTCTACAAGACAATTCTACTGTATCACTTTATCTGGTAAGTGATATTTTTGTCTCAGACAATCCAGCAGAAAAAAATCAGTGGTATTCTGACTATTCTGACCTCCAGAAAACGTGATGGAAATTGTTACCAAGCGTCATGTGTCCATATTGTTGTGTAATTACCAACTCAATGTTTTCTCTCTCACTTATATCCTTCTCATCATTGCAGCCACATCAGTAATAGTTACTCTCATTATTTTTACTAATGGGTCCATATAAATAGCAACTGTTTCACTGCTACTGATTTAATATTTAGAGAGAAACTAAATTAAAGTTGCTCTCATTGAGACCATTTTAACCATCATTATAAAGATAATCATTTAAATTTACACACATAATTAGCAATTATCATGGCACTGTAGGAAGTATTGCCTCCTCACAGCTCCAGGGTCCCTGGGTTGATTGTTTCACTTGTTAGCCCCCACTGAAAACCCATGTGGCTTTTCATCAGTTTCTCTGGTTTTTTCCCCAACTCTCTAAATAATTTTGTTAAGTGAATGAGTGTGCAAATGTGTATGTGCCTACATCCCATCCAGAGTGTATTCCTGCCTTGCACCCAGGGAAAGGCTCTGGATCTTCTGTGACCCTGACCCAAAGTGGTTACTGAAGATGAATGAATGAATTGCCAATACCTTTGAAACAGGATCTTAGTGCTGTACTTCCTCTTCTCTGGTCCTTAATTCAACCAAGGCCCATGTGTTTTAAAAGGATTAGAGCAACACTGGATAGTAATAGTCTACATCTAAGAACTCACAACATTACAGTGTGATTGTATATAACCATCCTCTTTTTTTCCCAGCTCTCCCAGGATGGTTGGTCATGGTCAAGATGTGATCAATGGGCTATAATTAGACTGATGTAAAAGCAGTCACATGCTAAAAATATGAGTATCCCTTTCAGGACACTGTTTGCTTTAGCACTGACCAGCTCTGCCCAGAGGTCACCGCTCCCCATCGCTCACTCCTGCTGCTAGGCCGAGTTTACACAAAAATGTTCACACAGCGCTGTTCTGAAAAGGACAGAAACCCTCTAGAGGCTGTGTGGGCCACAGTGACTATTTGCAAGAAAGCAAAATATGGACAGTACAATACAATAAGAATGTGTGTCGCCGTTCAAAAATCCCTTTATTTCAACCCATTTTTATAGAATTGAATTTATAAATGTTAACTATTGTACATTCCACAAACACTGCTGGGATCATTGGACTTATAGTATTTCACTCATTCATTAAGCTTCAGTAACTGCTTTATCTTGATCACTGTCACAGTGGAACTGGAGTCTATCCTGGGAATAAGGTGGGAATACACACTTAATGGGACACCAGTTTGTTTCACTCATCAAAAAAATGAGTGAAACCCTTAAGGATTCTTTGAATTGTCATTCTGGGGTAGCCTTAATGGTTCTACGTAAAACACAATGTATCAGAGTGTGAATGCTTTATGAAGTTGAGAAATAGTGGTGGCTCAGTAGTTATGACACTGGGCTGCTGCGTGAAAGCTTGAGAGTTCAAATCCGAGCACTGACAAACTGTTGTGTCCTTAAGCAAAATGCCTTAATCCTCAACTGCTTCATTAAGCAAAACCCTTAATCCTCAACTTTTTATCAGATAAAAGTGTCAGCAAACTGAATAAATGTAAAGTGAAACTATTCAAAATATCCTTAAGGAGCTCTTTTATCTAAGAGCATAAGTTAAGATAAGTAACCGCTTTATCCTGGCCAGGGTTGTTTAGGATCAGGAGGCAATCCTGGCAACACTGGGTGCAAGGCAGAAGAATTCTCCTCGCATGGTAACCTGCACAAACACTCATTTAGCATAGCCAATCCTACCTGCATGTTTTGCACAGTGGCAGTAAACAAGAGAACCTGGAGGAAACCTGCGCAAACATGTGTTCCTGCACAGACTACTGTGCTCAAGATCAAACCCAGGACCCTACAGCTATGAGGCAGCTATACTATCCATTGTGCCACCGTGTCCAGTGTAAAAACAATAAATACACTATATGGTCAAAGCTTTGTGGACACCTGACCATCACACCCATATGTGCTTTTTTGAACATTCCATTCCAGATGCCAGATTCCTGAAACTTTGCTGTTATAATGACCTCCAATCTTTTGGGAAGGGTTTCCACTAGATTTTCAAACCTGGCTGTGTGGATTTGCCGATTCAGCCGCAAGAGCATTAGTTTCAAAGGTGTTCAGTGGGGTTGAGGTCAGGGCTCTGTGCAGGCCACTTGAGTTCTTCCACACCAACCTTGGCAAACCATGTCGTCATGCTGGAACGGTTTGATCCCCTTAGTTATAGTGAAGGGAAATTGTAATCATACAGCATAAAAAGGCATCCTATACAATTGTGTGCTTCCAAATTTCTGTCAAAGGTTTGGGGAAAGCTCACATATGGGTGTGTTGGTCAGGTACCCACAAACCTTTGTCCACACAGTGTATTAAAGTTAAAATTTGGATGATATCCAGTGTCACTGATTTATCTTCTTCTCTCTGATTAATACAATAATTATTATACTAGCATATTTGTGTCATTGAGTTAACTCATTAAAAAGTGAATGGAGAGTAATAATAACAAAATAACATGATTTGTTGCTATTATCCGGCAAATTTATGCATTTCTAATGAATGCTAGCAAGTCAGCCTCTATATTCTACCTGACACCAAGTACATTTAAAGCCTTTAAAGCTGACATCATGTCTGTGGTTGTGAACTGGCACACTGGATACATAAATAATTTCCTGGCAATTACTGTTGCAAACTTGTTGTAATCTTGATCTTACAGCTGAAAGAAGAGCCATCAAGATTACTCAGGGTCTGGGCGCTTCATCACTGACTGAACTTATCCCATCTACATAGATATGAGGTCATTTTACAAAGCGGCTCTTTTGGTCATGATAGCAGGAAGACTTTGAACTCATTTGGCAGTAACACTAGCCCTAAGGTCTGATAATTTAAGACAAGTCTTGGAATCAAAACTGTTTCCAATTATGATGAAGGCAGTGGCATGCTGTGTGCAGGCTGTTCTCTAACTGTCATGACAGCTCTACTTTATTATTTGTGGTGGTTAACATAACACACATAGAGTGCAGATGATTATATATGTGTCTGATAACACTGTTTTGGCAGTAAACTATAATCATGTTCATAAAAGATCAACAAAGTCATCATTATGATTGCTTCATATTTAACCACCCCAGACATCAAATGAATGAGTCCCTTAGTTTGTTTAATCACATTTTATTGGCTATCAGATATTATTGTGAGAAGCAGTACTAACCAATCAAAATCATGCATTTTTCCTGTTTCTGTTTGAAATCTATGAGCCAGCTAGTTACACTAGAGATCTGCCACATACTATAAACTTAAGAGAAATTAAAAATCAGTGACTTTTTCTGTTCATTTCAGACAAAAAAAAGTCAAATGGTGAAATAGATTATACTGTTTCTAAATAAGCTGTGTGTCTTAAAGAACCAGAAACTACATTGGGATGAAGAGAGTTGATGTGCATGGGAACTGATAAAGAGGACATAAACTCCCATGACATCTTGGGCTTCATTTTTCACACACAAATAAATGAACTTATAGATAAAGACTGACAACACATTTACAGACATGACTGGATACAGCACATTTACAGACATGACTGGATACAGCACATTTACAGACATGACTGGATACAGCACATTTACAGACATACAGACCTGTATACAATTTCCCTGTGAGTAAAAGTTAAAGTTCTGAATACAAACAGCACTTGTAATACTGTCTTGTATACACTGTCAAACTGATCAATTTAATGTGACACATGACAGTGATTGTATTTAGCACATTTCCTCACCTCCCCTGAAATGAATTCCTGGAGCATTTTTGAGACCCTTAGGTGGATGTAAGGATGAACATCTAGATTAGACTGTTATTAATTTAACATGAACTAATGAGCAAAATGCTGGTGTTTGTGTATTTTTTAAAAGTAATTGAAAATCAATAAGACACATGTATAGTTAATGTACTGTCACAGTTTGTGAAATATAATTAATTTTATATTTAGCAAAGTAATGACACGATTTCCTCCATTATGTTATGCCATCAGAAACTACTCACCGTCTTTGTTATATTGAATCTGGTAATTGTTTTAAAACGAAGCAGCTGACAAAGAGTGAAACAAATCAGCATAAATCCAGCATTCAAAGAGCACATTAGATGTTACGATAACAAATACAAGGTTTTGTAATTTTCATAAAAATATGATTTAAACATTTTCATACGATTTAACTTCCAAGTATGATTCCCCCTCTGTAGCATGTTCTCCCACTCTCTCTTTTCACCACTTTTTCTTTCGTTTTGCTTTCTATCTACTGCAACCTCAATCCCATATTAAAAGGAATCACATACAATTTTCTAACATCCCATTCCTTCAATTGCATTCCATCGCAACTATAAACATAATGATAATGATACTTTATTGATCACATATACACAGTGAAATTCTTTTCTTCACATACTCCAGCATGTCAGGAAGCTGGGGTCAGTGCACAGGGTCAGCCATGATACAGTGCCCCTGGAGCAGAGAGGGTTAAGGGCCTTGCTCAAGGGAACAACAGTGGCAGCTTGGCAGTGCTGGGGCTTGAACCCCCGACCTTCAGATCAGCAACCCAGAGCCTTAACCAGCAAGCCACCACTGCCCCCCTAAACATGTACAACTTTAAACAGAGTCAAGTCCATTGGTTGTGTACATAATACATCCTTTAACTGACAAGTAATGACTCCTCTGAACAAACAGACAAAAGCTTCTGTTTACTTCAAAAGCAGACAGTCTGAACCTGTGACATACTTCTGTGTGCTTGGTAAGCATTACACCCACTCTTCACCCAGCCAGACAGCATGTGCATGTAGTGGAATAGAATTTGAAAGATTACGTTAGTGCATGGAGAAAAGAGAGTGGCTTTTCCCAACAACACAGGCGTTTCTTGAATTAACTCCATCCCGTAACAGGCTGTATAATATAAGCTGCACTGCTTCATAATGAATTGAGCATACACTGTGTAATTATGCCTGTTTCTGCATGAGTGCTAAAGTGCATGTGATTATCATTTGGGTGAAGATTGTTAACTGGAAGCTGTGTGTGTGTGTGTGTGTGTGTGTGTGTGAGGAACAAATAGAATTTCTTCTCATTCTGACATGGTGCTTGTATTGTTGCGTGTGTAGCGTGTATGTCTGAGTCTCATTAATTTAGCAGCTCCTCCTTAATAAGAGTTCTGGAAAAAAGAAAGTTTGCTTTGAATTCTTCATACCACTGTAATACATAGCTATTATTTTCTCTGGGAAAAAAGACAATTCCCAGGCACTTCAAAAGCAATTTACTTCACCCAAAGCTTGCTTTGAATAATAGTTGCTTGATGAGGCATTCAAATAAAAAAAAAAAATGGCATTAGAAAACAGAAAATGTCACAGAAACACCTACACTTTTATGATCAAAACATCTAGGTATTATGATTATACAAATTGTTAGTGTTCCCAGCCCTACATTTGCTTACTACAAAATATTGGCACAATAATGCTTTTTATAAAAAATTATGTGGGAAAACATCGCAGTGATCATTTTTACACTTTAAACAGTCTGTGCACTTCCATCAATTACATTAAATGTATTTACTTGTATCAATCAATTACTATCAATTACATTAAATGTATTTACAAGTTTTATAGTTTTGAGGCTTGCTGTAGCCTCAGGATCCATACCCAATGCGGTCTTCTGTTATCTTTTAGTTTTTGTAGCCCTCCTGTCAGCTCAAACCACTCTGCTCATTCTCCGCTGACCTATCTCATCAACAAGGAGTTTCCACCTTGAATCAGGAAATATCCCGAGTATTAATAACATTATAGAAGCTGCCTGGCAGAAAATAGCCAACAGAATATGTAATCAAATATTAGTCTATTTAAAATACCAAATAATTCAAGAAGGCATCATCGCTCATCATACTCACCGTTAGCCTGAGTGACTTTGTCCAAAAGCATATGTTGCCATAGTAACTGAGCTAAAGTTAAGATCAGCTTCCTTCATGGAAAGGAAATTGGGTCAGCCCATCTCAAGTGGTTCAATAATTGTAAAATTGATTGCTTTTTCATTTTTCTATTTTTTTTTAGTGATTACCTCTTCGTATTGGCATTGCAAAACCACCAGTATTTTATTTTATTTTATTTTACTTGGTTGAACCATGACTGCCATCTTTGTGTCATGGCACACAAAACATTTTGGTTAACAGCTGTTTATAGAAACCTCAATATCTTGGCTCGGGATGGTTCTAGCTCCTTGGAACAACAACTGATCTCTAGAGCGCATTACACAGTGCATGTACTTATGTAGGCCTATATAAGTCCAAATGTAATGCTCAAGATTGCTCACAGTTACACTTTTAGAGTAAATTTATAATGGGAAGGGTTCAAGTCTCAATCTTAATTTTAGGGCATACCTAGGTAAGTATAGTGTGCATCCAGAACATTTCAGATAAACTAGGCAAGGCAAACCACAAAACGAGAAACTAGACACGAGATCAAAACCCATGAACTAGAACACAATGAACAAAGGCTTGGCACGTTAAAAACACTCACGCAATACTTTGCGACAAACAAATAGACACAAAGATTTTAAGTACTAAACATAATCAGGGGTGAAACACAAAACAGCTGAGACTAATGACACATACTGGAAACAACCAATGGTGATACAGGGACGGAGACAGGACAGAACTCACAACAAACACATGTGTCATAAGTAAACAAAGTCAGTGTCACTGAAACCCAGAAGTGTGTGACAATTACCAGATCTGTAAGTTTGTTATTATTATTCTTTGTTTATTTAGTGACTACATTATTATGATTATTATTATTATTATTATTATTATTATTATTATTATCTGTCAAATAGAAAACATGGAATGAAGCAACACTTTGTTGTTATTCTGATAATCTGTGTTGCATCTGCTCCCTTGTTGTTGTTTCTGTATAATACTGCAAATATTTATAGCTGAGAGCACAATGGTCTTTAACAAATTCCAACACCTTGATAAGGTTAATTAAGTAATAATACTGCAGGGCCGCCACAGTGGGGCCGCCCCAGTGATAAAACAAAGTTTTTATTGCATGTGAAGATAACAGTGGCTCATACTCCAGGTTGCAATTAGGAATTACATTATGTTGTTAAAAAGAGAGACAAACACAGAGCAGAGTCTAGATTATGTCTTAGATGGTAGAAAACAAAACGGTAGGAAATGAGAAGTGTACAATGTGTACAGAGTTCAAAAATTGCATGCATGCTGCTATTATGCTGTTATATATTGACTCAGTGCCTACTGTGCATCGCATCGATTGTTACTCATCTACTGTAGGAATATGTGATAAAGGCAGGCTGAATTTTATTATTCCTGACATGTTCATCTGACATTGGTGATGCAGAAATTGCAGTCAGGTGGTTGGAGGGAGGAGTTTGTATGCTACTGTATGCAAATAGAGTGTATAAATGCAGTTATATACACATATATTAACGTACACTCACTAATCACTTTATTAAAAACACCTGTACACCTGCTCATTCATGCAATTATCCAGTCAGCCAAGTGGCATGATTGACAGGAGCATAATGCATAAAATCAGATATAGGTCAAGAGTTTCAGTTAATGTTCACACCAAATATCAGAATGAACTTTAACCATGGCATTTTTGTTGGTGCCAGGAGGGTTGGTTTGAGTATCTCAGAAACTGCTGATCTCCTGGGATTTTCACACAAACAATTGCCAGTAAGCGACAGTTCTGTTGGTGAAAGTGTTTTGTTATTGAGAGAGGTCAGAGGAGAAAGGCCAGACTGGTTCAAGCTGACAGAAAGACTCTGGTAACTCAAATAATCACTCTTTAAACCCATCTCAGAATGCACAACACACTGAACCTTGCGACAGATGGGTTACAATAGCAGAAGATCACATTGTGTTCCTCTCCTGTCAGCCAAGAACAGGAATCTAAGGCTCCAGTGGGTACAGGTTAATTGAAAGGGGGCAGATAATTGGAAAAACATGTTTTGGTTCTCTTTGTAGTTTGAATATACAGTAAATACACTATACATAGTGAAATGATAATTGAACATCATATATGACAATATTTATGGTGATCAATATTTCTAACTGTTTTAATGTTAGAAAGACAAAGGAAGAGCAAACTGTTACTGGATCAGTCAATTTTAGAAAACATGAAAAAAAAAATGGTGAATTCCATTGTCACATTCAAGAGCCTAAACTAGACTGGTTGTAGAAATGATTTCTATGTTAATACAGTGAGGAAATACCAGCACCCCACAGCAGAAAACAATATTTAACACATAACCATATGATTATGGCCTGCTTTTTTTTTTTTTTTTTTTTTAAAAAAAAGGTCAGTCAGTTTTTAATGCCTCAGGAAAAAAAAAGAAAGAACCTGAACTTCCATAGAGTGACACTTTAAAAAAAAAAAAAAAAATTATTTTTTATATTTTTTAAAAAAGCTCCCAGTCAAGAGCTTAGCTGCAATGTCTGGATCAACATTAACATGATGTGTTTTTGCCATTATTCCATGTTTCAAATGCACAAACTACATTTTTCTCTATGATTTTTTATAAAACATTTATGTCAACATTAGAATATTAAGAACTTCATCCTCTCGATCAACATGCAGCATAGCATGATATAAAGTGATATGTGGAGGGAACGACCTTAAAATACACAGTAATCATAACAATGCTTTTTTTATGGAAAAGGCTATCCAAGTCCATTGCATTATATATGTACAAGAAGAAACCCCCTATATAGTACTTATAACACTTATTTTGAATTTACATAAAGCACAATTATAGGATCGGTTTTATAATCAACATTATTGGGCTGACCAATAATTTTGATTAGAAATGAATCAATGAGAGTTAATGGGAACAAGCAGTCTGCTATGACATTTATATATCCTTAAGTGTGATCATTATAAAGTGAGTAGGCAAACAACCTACTGTACATGCTTATACCTATAATTTGTCTGTCCGAGATTGTGGCATTGAAGAATGAGTGATATGGCCATTGTCATGTAATGGATGTAATTGCAGTTTGAAGTTTATTGAAACTGACAGACAAATCCAAAACCAAGTCCAAAACCAAAACTGAAAACCGGGACAGGGAAAAAGTCAGGCGATCAGCCAACAGCAATTCAGAGGCAAAATACAAAATACAAAATACAAAAACCAGGAAGCAAAGCGAGATTAAAAACTAACACAAAAACAAACAGGATAAAAAACACAAAACAAAGGACTGGTAAGTCAGGTAAGTGTACACTGAGCTTATCTGAGCTTATTTAGGTTGAGGTGTGATTGGAAACAGGTGTGCCTTGTCAGTATTCAGGTGTGTTAACGTGCCGGTGGGGAGAGGTGTTGGGGATTGTAGTCCATGGCAGCCATGTTTGTATACCGTGGTGTGGTTTTTGAAGGAGTGTTCTCTGTGGATTCTGGCATTGGTGTGACAGCTGTAAAAGGACTGCTACGCACAATGGAGCTGGAAGAGATTTTCAGGTTGTTGATGAAGTTGATTGTGTTTATTCCATATTTTTATATTATCTTTCATACGTTATATTACCTTTCCTGGGCCTTTTATTCTTATATACTGATCATATATGACGTATAAGTTCATTTGCACAGGTGAGCAATGATGTGCATGAATTTTCTCGCTCTTACAAAAAAGGCAGTATTCCATCTGCGTTAGAAATATAAGGAGGTATTTTTATTCCATTTCTCAATTTTTTTGCAGCTGCTTCCCGAGGTATTCCATGGGAAAAAGAAAGCTCTCTCGGACAGTATGAGGAAAAAAGCTATTTTCGGTGTTTACGTCACTCTTTTCTACTTGGCCTACAACTCTCTGGAAGAATCTCAAATTACTCCCTATTTTAGTGCACTACAGAAATTATGAAATAACCATTTCTGTACTGTATGTAATGGACTACTATATGACATTTGAGATTTTGGACACAAACAGAGTAACATAGGCATCATTCGATATACATGACATTATTTTTTCATTATTTTCATTATTATTTGTTTGGAGAAGCATTTATTTCCCTATTGGCTCTCCCATGGTCCTGTTAACTATCCTGGTCATATGGCCTAGGTTATACATAAGCTTGCAAACTATTTTGTATGGCATGTATCCTGGTTTACTACTTTGACCAACTTTTATTTCTCTGTTGCTACTCTTATGGCTCACGTTAAGTTAACTTTATTGATTAAGGTCCTCCAAGAAAAAAACATTTTGTGGACTTAAAGAGACAATTTTTAATATTGGTCTCAAATGTCATTCCACTGTTTTTGAGTGTATTTACACTCCAAAACATAAATTTCAGCATAACATTCAGGTTATATCAAACAGTGGTTACATCAGACACTGGCACTGGACTCAATACTGCTCCTCATTCAAAAAAAATTGGCATAAATCCAAGTTAAAAAACACAGCACCTCTGTTTTAACTCCACCCTGTATCTGCAACTGCTGCACAACTTCTGAATAGTGTTTAAGTCTGTAGTTATGTTTGAGGTCTGAATTCTGATGTGCGAAACTTTAGTATTAAATCCTCAATACATATGCTTAACTCACTTCTGAATGTGCCCCTAAATTCTCAAGTAAACAATTGAATCATTTACATTGATCATTGTTTATTTAACATTGTTTATTTAACAATGTCATCACAATTTCCTGATAATAGGTAAATAATTTAGACAACTGAGGCACTTGGGAGTCCTCATTTTAAGCAACACTTAATTATTGAACAGGGTTGTTTGATTCCAACTAAACAGAAGTCACACTGGTTCCATCTGTTGAGTGAGTTTATAACTAATGTTATAATATAATGTTATAATGTTAACTTAATGTTAATGGTAGGTGTGGGCTGCTGTTTTGCTGGAATGAAAACCCTAACCCTTATGTCACTCTTTTCTACTTGGCCTACACCTCTCTGGATGAATCACAAATGACTCCCTATATGTATTACATATACGGCAGGAAATAATAATGTATACACTGTTTGAAATGGACTATATGTAATTTGGGAATCAGTGACTATTTTCAATGGCAGTAGCATAGGCATCATTTTATGTGCAAATGTTATATGTGTTGTCCTGTCAGCTATTCAATGGCCCAAACTGTTAACTGTGTAAGCACAATCCTGCACATATGGCCTAGTTTATACACCAACATGCACACTATTCAATATCTATCCACGTCTAATGACTTTCAACACTACTTTCCTTAAATTTTGTGCTCTATTTGTGTTTTCATAGACTATGCAAACTTTAATGCTCACTTCCTGCTAATACGCAATCTTAAACAATACAGTCCTTCCTTGTTTCAAGGTCTCTCCATTCCCTACACACCTGGCCCGATACATAAACAATGAATAATTATCTGATGAGTTGAACTGGGTTTTAGGAAACTTTAAAACTGTGCAGTCAGAGGGTCCATCAGATCCAAACAGTGGCTAACCATGTAGCAGAAGGCTCTAGTTCAGGGATAGTCAACAGTTGATGCACCTGCACCAGTTAGTAAATAATTGCTTAAGCAAACAAATGAATCACACAGTGTTGTGACCTTGTCACCTTGATGATTGTTAACCCATTTCCAGTAACAAGCAAACTTTAGTTGCCACAAACTCTATTCCTATTTTTGCTTTTATAAAAATTTAATAAAGTATTATAAAGGTTTTAAGAGAGTTGCACATGAAAGAGTACAACTGTCTGAGTTTTGTAGACACACAAGAATTTTACTTCCTCTCATGTGATAAAGCCAAATTCCTACCACTAATTTCTGGAAATACACCGAACAGCCATAACATTACAACCACCTGCCTTGTGTCAATCCCCTGGAAAACCAGCTCTGACCCATCAAGCCAGGGACTCCACAAAACCTCTGAAGGTGTGCTGTGGTACAGTATCTGGCACCAAGACATTAGCAGCAGATCCTTTAAGTCTTGCAAGATGCAAGGTGGGACCTCCATGGATTAGACTTGTTTGTCCAGCACATCCCACAGATGCTTGATCATATTGAGATCTGGGGAATTTGGAGATCAAGCCAACACCTTGAACTCTTTGTCATGTTCCTCAAACCATTCCTGAAGCATGGTGTGGCAGGGTGCATTATCCTGCTGAAAGAAGCCTCTGCCATTAGGGAATACCGTTGCCATTAGGGGGTGTACTTGGTCTCCAACAATGTTTAGGTAGTTAGCACATGCCAAATTAACATGACTGTGTTTTCAATTTCTCTGAATCAAAGATAAAAATTTCCTGTACCTTTTTGGTGACATGTTGATATTTATTCAATTGTGAATGCAGGTAATTTCTATTGCTTCTTTTTTTTGGAGACTGACAGAGAAATTGAAGTGTCTATTGAATTTAATAATAATGAACATGATTTATTGTTACATGATTTCTAATGTTACATTTAATTTAATTTTAAGAATTTGTTTATTTTCAAATGTCTTTATCATTGCTTTATCAATGAGAACAGAAACTATTTGACATTAAATATAAGTTTAAACTGTTAAAACGCACAGCATACAGTCCCTCAACTAATATTGGCATCAGTGTTGGGTAAGTTACTCAAAAAAGTAATCCACTACACATTACTAATAATTACTTTAAAATTGTAATCTGATTACATTACTGATTACTGCATGTAAAAAGTAATCAGGTTATTAATTAAATTACTTTCACGTTATACACTACAAAGTGAAACTCATAGTTCTTTCAGTAATTTTAGTGCACAGTGTATGACATGATCAGAAAAAGTCGGATTTATCATGACACTTGCCTCGGGTGTTGTCACTGTTTGTAGGACTACCAGACCAATAAAATATAAATCTTTTCTAACTAGGCTAGTTTGGTGTTGTTAGCCAAGGGGAGGCACAACTAAGCTATCATTGTATGGGTTTAGCTGCTACAGTGCAATGCAAAGTACATTATCTTTCCTTATGCTCTGCTCATATCATGTTTACGTAAACTGGAACTCATATAGACATTTACACACCTTGTTTTCCTGCTCAGCATCAGAGGATGTTAGTGTTTCAGTTTCAACCCCTTTACTGGTTTAAAAAAAAATCTGTGCATATCCATTTTTCCTCACACTGACTGTGAGCTAATGTTATATAATATATTGTTATTTCCATGTATTTTCTTGTAAATTCTGTCTGATTGGTCTCGCCTCCATTCACTGAAGATATAAAATTACAGGTGGTCTTCTTTTACTGACATTTTGTTATGTAGTGACAAACAACAACAAGTGGAGAATTACTCAGGGTTCAAAAAAATCTTTGGTACAAAATGTGATTTATTTTAAAAATGAATTTACTTAATATTGTTTTCTTAAAAATAAATTTGTAACACAATAATGTAATTTTATTGACATCAGTAACTGTAATCAAATTACATAAGTTTAAAATGTAATACATTACATTTACTGCATTATCAGAAAAAGTAATTAGAGTACGTTAACACCCAACTCTGACTGGCACCATTGATAAATATGACCAAAGAAGGGTGTGAAAAATTGTCTTTATTGTTTAAACTTTTGATCTTTTGTTAAAATAAATTCACAAAAATACTCTGCTCTCATGGATATCAAACAACTGCAAACAAAACACAGGTTTAGCAAAAAAAATATCTTTGTCAAATATAGGTGTGCAACAATTATTCACACCCTTTTAGTCAATACTTTGTGCTACCTCCCTTTGCCAAGATAACAGCTCTGAGTCTTCTCCTATAATGCCTGATGAGGTTGGAGAATACATGTCAAGGGATCTGAGACCATTCCTCCATACAGAATCTGTCCAGATCCTTCAAATTTCTAGGTCCACACTGGTGGACTCTCCTCTTCAGTTCACAGCCTTCTTTGCTCATATTTACCAAGGGTGTCAATATTAGTGGAGGGCACTGTATCATTCATTAATAAATGAAACATTGTAATCACTGGCAAATCGCAGCGGTATAAGCGGAATAACATCACTTATATGAAAATAAAGCACTTCAAGGTGGTCATGGCACTTTACTTTGCGTTGTACTGCATCACACTCCCTCAGCATGCATTATTTTCATATATATGCATGGTCTGGACTCTGGGGAGTGCTATTCCTTCAAATAAAAACCCAAACAGAAAGATTTTTTCCAGGTAAACATGGTAAACTTCTCATAAGTGACAATTTGTTTTGTTCTGAATATTGTGAACAGTTTACTTTTAAGACAGTTGAACATGTTTGAATAAGTCAGTGGTTGTACCACAATGTGCATAAAATCACAGGTATACAATTTAGGCACACAAATTGAAACAAAGTAGGCTGCTCGATAAACAAATTCAAAAAATATTTAACATTTTCATGACAAAAGATCCTCATAAAAAACAAAGTTTAGACAAACATGTTTATTTATTTATTTATTATTTATTTATTTATTTATTTATATAGAGTGTAGGGGACAACTGCAAACGAAGACAACATAGCTGGCACTTACTATTTTTGCCTACTTTCTAAAAACATTAATTTTATGTGTCATGGTACTACATTTCCCCTCAGCCCCAGCATGTCACATGTACTAACCACTATCACTTGCATCTTGTCTCACTGTGAATTAGCACCCCTATATAAGTCTAGTTTGTAAGCAACTCATTGTACAGCTTTTGTTGTTTTTGTGTTCATGTGTTGCTGTAATAAATCTGCACTTGCATCCACTGCTGTGGACTCCCCGTTCCTGATCATCCCTGACAATGTGCCAATTTCTAAGAAAGTGTCAGGCTCATATATGTGTCTGGGCAGTGACTGGGTGAGCAGTGTATGGGGTTAGAATTGTTTCATATTTCCAAATAAATAGATTACGATCCACAAATAAATGTAGCGAGATTCACAAAAATTAAATCGCTGTTTACACTTAATTCTAACCCCATAGCAAAGGCACTAGTACTGACAGGATTAAACAGATGCAGTCATTAAATGTATGCTACTTTGTTAATAAAGTCACAACAAACCACTTTCCACGAGTAAGTGTGCAAGCCATCTGTGGTTCTGTAGACTTTTATTTAATTCTGCAAGCTGGGCCAAGTGTGGAGGAAGGAGCTTAAGGGAATTGAAAGGCGGGCAGTAGGTTTTAAACATGAAATGCTTATATGTTCATAATTAACAACCATTTCCAAAAGACACCACTACCATATTTCACAGATGGGATAAGGTTCTTATGCTAGAATGCAGTGTCCTCCTTTCTGCAAACATAACCCTTCTCATTTAAACCAAAAATTCTATTTTGGTATCATCCGTTCACAAAATATTGTTCCAATAGCCTTCTGGCTTGTCCATGTGATCTTTAGCAAACTGCAAACATGCAGCAATGTTCTTTTTGGAGAGCAGTGGCTTTCTCCTTGCAAACCTGCCATGCACACCTTTGTTGTTCAGTGTTCTCCTGATGGTGGACTCATGAATATTAACATTAGCCAATGTGAGAGAGGTCTTTAGTTGCTTAGAAGTTACCCTGGGCTCCTTTGTGACCTCGCAGACTATTCCACATCTTGCTCTTGAAGTGATCTTTGTTAGTCAACAACTCTTGGGGAGGGTAACTATGGTCTTGAATTTCCTCCATTTGTTCACAATCTGTCTGCCTGTAATTATTACATTGATTCATTGTATTGCACATGTAATTATTGCACTGGTTTACTGTATTGCATATGTAATATGCTACCATTGAACTAATGTTAACTTAATGTTACCATATATTTACTGTTGCTGTTAATACCTGGATGATGTCTTAAAACGAGTGAAAAATAACCTTTGGAATGTTGGACATTTTTGGATTTGGTGGTTGTAGTCTGCCATGTAGTAGAAAGGCGGAGACATCAGAGGGACACTACAGCTTAAATTTTGCTATATGGCAGATGCACTGAGCAAGAGCATCACCAGACCCTAGATAGAAATTAGGGACAAAAAACAGACATGTTAGGTTGTGGAGGCTTAATGATGTGAGGTACCGCACAGTAATATGTTATTTCGGTTTAAGAGTGTATATTGCATTACATGAGACTTCACACACAGCTGTACTTCAAATTTTGCCATGAATTCGCCTAGCTTTTGGTCCATTTGGCGTTCCATACCGCACATACACTGACATGGAGCCTGAAGTGACCGTGAAAAGTAACCAACAATAATTTATCTCTTGCAGAAACTTGAGATTGGACATTTTTTCCCAAAACAAAATATCGACCTCAAGGTGAACCAAGACTAGAAACTCAACTGAAAGTCTTAAATGGGATTATTTATTTTAAAAAATCAGATCAGAGCAACAGGTAAAAGAAAACTCTCAGTGACAGTATTATTTTGTGAAGCTCTGCATATTGAGTGCATTTTAAAAGAACGCATGTGCTGTATTTTTAACGTCTTCTTGCTGAAGAAGTTTAGCATTTTTATCGTATTTATCATGCCATGTTTTTGGTGAAATAAGGTCGAATGAATATCTTGAATGTGGTTAGTGCTCGCACTTCTGGTTCAGCGTGAGCGTCTGCGCACGTCAGTCTGGGGAGGGCAATGAGATGCTGCTTATTAATGCTGCGCGTGTGACAACAGCCAGCCAGGAGCAGTCCAGACCGCCAGCGCGCGGAGGCAGCCGGGGACAAAGAGCGCGCGCGCGTCTACCGGCGCGGGAAAACAATGCGTGAGAAAACAGTGACGGCGTGAAAAAGCGAGTCGGAGAGAAGAACAAAGAAGAACATAAGCGAGGGGAGACAGAGACGGAGCCGAACCCGTAGGGTTCTTTCAAAACGGCACAACGCAGACCTAAAGCGCGCACCTAAACGGCAAGGCAGCAGCAGGCACCGAGCGGCGTTGCCCTGTTCTAGGGCGCTGAGAAAAAGATGACTGTGGTGCCTGGGGAGAACCTTGACGAGACCGTGGCCTTGGCCGCCCTATGTCACGACGCTTATGAGCCCGAGAGGGCGGACCAGGAGTGCTGCGAGCGGGTGGTCATCAACGTCTCAGGCCTGCGCTTCGAAACGCAGCTCAAGACGCTCGCCCAGTTCCCAAGAACTCTACTCGGCGACCCTAGAAAGCGGATGCGCTTCTTCGACCCGCTCAGGAATGAATACTTCTTCGACCGCAACCGGCCGAGCTTTGATGCCATCCTCTACTTCTACCAGTCGGGCGGAAGACTTCGGAGACCTGTCAACGTGCCCGTGGACATCTTCATTGAGGAGATCAAGTTTTACGAGCTCGGCGAAGAGGTGATTGAGAATTTCAAAGAGGACGAGGGTTTCATTAAAGAAGAGGAGCGCCCGTTACCGGAGAACGAGTTCCAGCGACAAGTGTGGCTCTTGTTTGAATATCCAGAGAGTTCAGGACCGGCCAGAGGGATCGCAATCGTCTCCGTGCTCGTGATTTTGATCTCCATCGTCATCTTTTGCCTGGAGACGTTGCCAGAGTTCAGGGAAGACGCCAAGTCGTACGACGTGCACCTCCCGCTAAACGGCACGGTGAGCGTGAAGAAGCCGAATCCGTTCACAGACCCATTTTTCATCGTGGAGACGCTGTGCATCATTTGGTTCTCCTTCGAGCTGGTTGTGCGCTTTTTGGCGTGCCCAAGCAAGGCGGCGTTTTTCAAAAACATAATGAACACTATCGACGTGGTGGCAATCATGCCGTACTTCATCACACTCGGCCTTGAGCTTGCCGAGCACCAAGGCAACGGGCAGCAAGCAATGTCATTGGCCATCCTGCGTGTTATCCGGCTCGTGCGCGTGTTCCGCATCTTTAAGCTCTCGCGCCACTCCAAAGGCCTTCAGATCTTGGGCAAGACGCTGCAGGCGAGCATGCGCGAGCTCGGTCTTTTGATCTTCTTCCTCTTCATTGGTGTCATCCTCTTTTCCAGCGCAGTTTACTTCGCCGAGACGGACGACCCCGAGTCAGGCTTCAGCAGCATCCCGGACGCCTTCTGGTGGGCCGTGGTCTCCATGACCACCGTGGGTTATGGAGATATGTGCCCCGTGACCATCGGAGGCAAGATTGTGGGCTCGCTGTGCGCCATCGCTGGTGTGCTCACCATTGCGCTGCCTGTACCCGTGATCGTGTCCAACTTTAACTACTTCTACCACCGGGAGACAGAGCACGAGGAGCAGCTTCAGTACACGCACGTGACGTGTGGTCAGCAGCCCCAGCAGCAGCAACCTGGCTACTGTGATTTCGGCAGGAGCGAGAGCAAACCTTCCCTCTCCAAATCGGACTATTTGGACTCGGAAGACGCGGACTCAATCAAGTACACAAACTGCAGCCCCCCCCATAAATCCTACACGGGGAAACTCACAGACGTATGAGTGTAAAACACAAACACGAAAAGTGACCCGCAAATACACAGGCGCATTTCTGTGAGCACAATTCCTCATCCTGCGCTCCAGCTTGATTAGATCTGGTTATCGAGCTCTGATTATCAAGCATCCTGCGCGCTAAACCGAATCATTTTCAGAGCAAAACTCATTAGCAGCGGATTAATAAGACGAGGACACGAAAACAGGACGGTTCGGGTTTTTCTTTCTTTCTTTCTTTCTTTCCTCATATTTAAAAAAAAAAAACTGTCTTCCATGTTTGCGATCATCTACATTAAAAAGAAAGAGACTGCATCTGTAGCCTCAAAATATAGCCTAATCATATAAGAAAACACCTAGGCTAAATAACCAAGTCCAACCTCGCGGAATAGCACTTTACTTATGTACTCTTAGTAATAAATAATTTATTAGGCTATTAGCTTCGGTGGTATCTGGGGTTTAAAAGTTTACATATGATTTACATATTCGGAACATAGCGAAAAGGACCAATATATCTAAATCATGTTAGATTTTTTATTATATATCTTCTACGCCTGGCGACTGCAAGGTCACTCAGTGTCGCTCTTGTTTTGGTAATGCTCCTCTTTTTTCTTTTTTCCATGGCTGTAACGATCAAGTGTGATTAAATATGATCAGTGGGCACTTATCGACGAGCACTTTCACTACACAGTTGTTATCTTAATTACAGTTCGTCCCATTTTAAAACAGGTTTTAATCGCCGTTTACACTTAATTTGCCCTGTGTTTTAATTTCTCGCAAATTATTGCTTATCATCCAAATATATAGGTGTGTAGCTAAGCCAAAAATAAGATAGATAGTATTTAGGTCTATGGTTCTACTTCAAAGAACAAGATTAGTAGAAGCTAGGGTTTTGGTTGAGAAGATGGCAAAATGTGCAGCTTTACCAAAACCAGTGTGTTTGTGTGACCACGTTTCTAAACCTAGAGTGCCATCTATTGGACAAGACGGAGGAGGCGGGGTCTCACACTCTTTGGAGACGGAAGTGTTTCTATAGCAACCTTCCAGACTGTTCTGAATCTTCTCATATCAGCCAACGGCTACGTCCAAAACTGTGTACTAATGTACTAAACATTAGGCTATGTATGGTGTCCTTTGTAGTTTTTTGCATATTTTTTTTGTACAGTAGTACGTGCTTTGGACGTGCCTAAGGTTTTGCCTTAAGTTCTTTTTTTCCCCTGATAGACAATGCCAGGTTGTTGTTGCTTTTAATTTTGCTGCTTTACATAACGCCGACCGAGTAATGTAGCCTAAATAGACAAACGAGATTAGATTGAAGAGGACTATTCGGCAGCTATAGACGCCCAAATAATACTTTTGCAAAGAATGTCTAAATGTAAGCAACATACAATTGTCGCTTCACTTATTAGTCTGTTTCTCGAGGATACATCGCGTATATATATATACGTATA
>JANDJT010000092.1:11761455-11776235 GCA_024331685.1 Stegophilus panzeri | reverse complement strand
ATATATTCATCACTCGAAGCGTCACACTACTGAGGAAAAAAAAGGACAGAAACAAATGTTATGTGCACTGCAGCAGATTTGGTGACATTTTTACTTCACAACGGGTCAAAAATTAACAAACGGACGACAACAACCATCACTATGACTAGCACCTGCGTCTGTCGCGAGGAGCAGAAACCTGGAATCTTATTGGCTGGATCAGGAGTTTCGGCGACCAATCACTGATCAGCAACAGAGAATCATGGAACCTCTTTGATCTGCTGAACTTCATTTCTGCGGAAGCTGTGGAGCAAATTCAGACAAAAGGTGAGCTTGATTAAAATTCTTGCACAGTCTTTGCTGAAATCAATTGTGTGTGTGTGTGTGTGTGTGTGTGTGTGTGTGTGTGTTTCCAGCTAACTGTAGCTGACTGTTTTTTAAAATTACATTAGCCTAAAATAAATCAAACATGCAGTCCCACTAAATTAACTTAATTGATTCAGAAATTGATTCAAAACGTATTATACATCCACATAGGCTATTATAAAACATTGGCACCTTTCCTGATGTAAACACTAGATGGAAGCATTTACTAAATTTATACTACTAAGCGTATGTCCTTCACGCACAGTTTCAAGTTCTCCTTGGATATGTCATACCTGATCCAGTTTATAAAGGGATATGCAATGCTCTGATTATCTGGATCAGATAAGTAGGAAGCCTTGGGAAAAGGTGAAACTGTGCAGATTAGTGGATCAGCATGACTGGAGCTGAGAGCCCAACTTTATGAGGTAGCCTTATATTAATGAGATCATAAAGTGACTGAAAATTGGAAAATGTTATTACATGGTAATTTATACAGAAATGTAATAAAGACTAAAGTCTCATCTACTATGCAGCTGTGTTAAAGACACCAAATAGTAATAATAATACTCCAAATATGAGTAATAAAAATAAACTAAAGTAACATGCATACACATAAAATGCAAGTGCCTCAGTGAACTGGTCATATTATTATATTCATGACACCCAGAATAGATTTATTTGAGATATTAAAGAATTTTGCTGTTACAGGAAAACTTGCTCTTGATCACCTACACAACAAATTTCTTCTCTGTGCCTTTCTTGTTTTGCAACCCATTTCATAATCATTACCAACTCCACTGCTGCATAGTGCAGTTCACGAAACCATCACTAAAGGTAGTACCTTTAATTCAGCCATTAGGGAAAATTACAGTTACACACTGCCACTATGCACACCGACACACCTATATTTAACAAAGATATATATATATATATTTTTGGATAAACGTGTGTAGTGTTTGCAATTGTTTGATATCCACGAGAGCAGAGTATTTTTGTGATTTTTTTTTAACAAAAGATTAAAAGGTTAAACAATAAAGACAATTTTTCACAGCCTTCATTGCACATATTTACCAAGGGTGCCAATATTAGTGGAAGGCACTGTACATGTGCATGCATATAAATGGTTAAGAGCTGCGGAGTATGAAAACATTTATGTAGAACACGTCATATGCTCTGGCTGTGAAGAGGAATTTTCAGTACACTACTCTTAACTTAGAAAGAATGCACATTCACAGCCCACAGAATTTATGTTTTATTAATCTTACTTCATGTTCTTGATCAGTGGCAGTGTGTAATTGTAATTTTCCCTAATGGCTGAATTAAAGGTACTCCCTCTAGTGATGGTTTTGTGCACTGCACTATGCAGCAGTGGAGTTGGTAATGATTATGAAATGGGTTGCAAAACAAGAAAGGCACAGAGAAGAAATTTGTTGTGTAGGTGATCAAGAGCAAGATTTCCTGTAACAGCAAAATTCTTTAATATCTGAAATAAATCTATTCTAGGTGTCATGAATATCATAATGTGACCAGTTCACCAAGGCACTTGCATTTAAACTTGTGCATTTCAAATTTTTCCACTATAATGAATACATTTCAATGTGGTATGAATACTTCTCCATACCTAATGCCTTGGTTAGCTAGCCATCTTATAACAGATTTATATCCTCTGTGGGCCTCACTAAGAACATGTAATGAAAACAATTTAAACACTGTTTGTATGCTTTTTTGCTTGTATTTTCTCATTTATAAGTCGCTTTGGATAAAAGCGTCTGCTAAATGAATAAATGTAAATGTAAATGTAAACACACTGTTGTGAAACACAAAACCAGCTGGCTAAGCAGAATATATCAAATTGAGCTAGCTAACTATCTGTGTTTTAGGAAACTACCATACAGTTTGAAACCAATTTGTGGGACAGACCGAATAAAAGCTTGAATATGTGAAATTGACATGTTAGGTAAGATTAATGCCACAGAAATAATGCTAATGGCTGGTATTATTGGGTTTAGCTTTTGTTTATCTACTTTTCCCCAATGGATTAGGAATTGAGTATGATAATAAAGGATTTACCCACTAAATTATTCATGGATTAAGTTTTATTCTAATATGGATCTGTTTTGTCTTAACTAAATTTAGACATAAAGAGCTCTTTTAATTGCACACACATCATAGCTTAATTAATGTGTGCTTAAATATTAACATAATGTAACATAATGTAATGTTAGCTACTATTGTTTAAGTTTATATTAATCAAAAATTACATTTTTAAACTTTAGCAATTGTGTTGTGTTTACTGTGTACAATATACAATATAGTGTTAGTGTAGTGATGCACTTGCGTGAACAGTGTTACATCCTGAGTCAGAAGCAGACAACCTGCCTCAGTTCAATTTATATGTGTAACAAAGCAAAAATAGTTTGGCGTAAGTTTCCGGAAAAAAAAAGACACTGGGCTGAATCATAAGCTTGACACTTGAGCAAGTGTTACTTGAAAATGCTATAGATCACAGCCTATTTAATTTCCTAAACATTACATCAGGACATTACAGGAGGGATTCCTCTGTTCACTGTATTGCACTGTATTTATGACAATAGACTGCCAGTGGATATTGTGTGTTTTTGGTAATGCACATTTAGATTGTGACCAAAAGAACAGGGTTCAGTCCTGAACTCCCACAGTCCTGCAGAGTATTCCCTACACTAAACATACCGCATTTAAGCTTACCATTACTTAATTGAAGTGTGTTTGGGTGTAGAGAACCCTTGTAACACTTCAGGATGATAGTCCTCCTTGAGTAACTGTGGTCTAGAAATAAAGGGGAAAAACTATAAACATGATCTATTCAGGCATATTTTCCATTTCATCAGCTCTAGTTGTCATAAAATGATAAATGGCTAAAAGTCTAAATCACAGCACAGAGGCCTGATATGGAATCCTCAGGGCGGCACAGCGGCTAGGCCATCCTTGATGATATATTGTACCGTTCAAATTCTATATGGTGGAAATAATGACAAGAGATTAAGTAATAAATCATAACAAGGTTAACTATAGCCAGTGTAATGGGATGGGTTTCACTTATCAGATTCACACTGGGTGCAACTCTCTGAAAGGCACTATGTGAGAGAGCCTAGACGGAAATTATATAATTTAATAGAGTGCACATTTTTGGTCTGTAGGCTCTTTAGTATAGGAAAGTCAATGAAGCAAATAACCTGTACCAGACAGACCTTAAAAAATAAGAACACAAAATCTAGTCACAGTCACATATTTTATCATACATTTATATATGTCCTCTATATACAGTACTGTGCAAAAGTTTTAGGCACATGCAAAGAAATGCTGAAGAGCAAAGTTGCCTTCAAAATAATGAAATTACATGTTTCTACATTTAAAAAAATACAGTAAAGAGCAGCAAATAGTAGAAATGAAACAAAGTCAATATTTGGTGTGACAAAAAATAACTAAATAAAAATAGTAGTCTCCGGTACAATTAGTGCAGTTTTATAAGGAAATGAGCTGTAAGTTTTATTGAGCATTTTGCAGAACCAGACACGGTTCTTCTGGAGACTTTGACTGTCGCACTCGCTTCTTATTTTTGCAGCAAAACCCGGCAGCCTTCATTATGGTTTTTGTCTGAAATGTGTTGTCTTATGTAATATGCTGCTTTCTTTACTGACATACAAACATTTTTCTGTAACATTTAATTTTGTTCTGAAAAACTAATGTTTGGAAATCTAAAATGTTTTTTGTACTGACTTGATAATGTAAAGTCATAAAATAAAAATCTATAACAAAGTTTGTACAAAAAAATAGGGTGCCTAAAACTTTTCCACAGTACTGTATGTCATCAGCAGCTTTTATGAAAATTAATAAAACACAAATAAATATAAAAAATAATATGCAATTAGTGATAATTTGATTGCACAAACAGACCTGAATAAAAACCTAACCATTATATTTAAATACAGATGTTACTTAAGGAAGTAACATATGAACACAAAATCCAGCTGCACCCACAGATTTGATCATACATGTACTCTATATATGTGCTCTGTGCAGTCAAATCCAGAATTATTGCCACCCTTCAAGAAAATGTTTTTATTTTTTATTTTTTAAATTAACAGAGCATTAGAGCTCATAGATATGTGGACATTGTACAGTATATCAAACATAAAGTGTTTTCTTAAGTAATACCCCTTTTTCATCAATTCAACTCTTTATTGCTAGTAAAAAAAAAAAAATTCACAAATAAATTATACAGCATCTGCTAATAATTGCTTTGTTTTTTTCTGTTTGCACTCATTTCCCCTTTTTTAATTTAGTCATAGTGCAGTGATGAACAGTGGGTTGGACAAGTGAAGGCACAAAATCAGTGGGCTGCAATAAATAAATAAATAAATAAATAAATAAATAAAGTATTACCAAACGATGGAAAAAGGTCAATAGATGAACAATAAATACAACGAATTTCCAAAATGGAAAGTTATTTCAAGTGGGAATTACAGATTATTTATGTATGTATGTATGTATGTATGTATGTATGTATTTATTTATTTATTTATTTATTTATTATTATTATTATTATTATTATAGTTCCAAATGTGTCACACAGAACCATGTCTCACCTCTTAACACCCCCTGTCTGTCAGAAATATTTCCACACATGCCAGAAGTGTTCTGTTTGTTTCCGCTGTTGTAGTGACAAATTGGCAAGGACTCCAGCTGCATAGCGGTGGACTCCTTTGTGGCATTTGTGGCTTTGTATTGTATTACAACACGTGGATGGTTGCATGGAACACAGTGGTGTCCTGCTGGTACAAGCATCAATACATATTACACATCTTCAGGTTTGCACTATTTTTAGGAAATCATTTTGCAGCATATTTACTATGAATTATAAACATGCCAGTTGTTGCTTCTGTCTTAGTCATCTTAAAGACTGCCTCAACAAGCTATCACACTTTTAATGGTCAAGATTAGTGTAAAACCATCCCCGAACCTAAAAAAAAAAGCATACACAAAGTAAAAAGAGTTCAAGAATCAATTCATGAACTGTATATAAACTATATTTTAAAAAAGCAATTCACCTAACCTATAAAAAGTTTGCGTTAATATATTTATCTGTCCTCACATGGCACTAGTACACGCCAAAATGCAATACACTGGACTGAGAATGGACCTCAGCAACTAAATATTTTAACATGTTCCAACCTATTGTAGTGTATTTTAACATATATGTTATAATACATGTACAGTAAGTCACTATTCACACTATATCACCAAAAAGTTTGCGGACACCTGACCATTACACCCATTTGTGGTTTTTGCACATCTCATTCCAGATTTAGTGTCAGATTTGTTATAATAACCTCCACTCTTCTGGGAAGGCTTTCCACTAGATTTTGGAGCATAGCTGTGGGGATTTGTGTACTCACCCACAAGAGCTTTAGTGTGGTTAGGTACTGATTTTGGGTGATGATACCTGGGGTGCAGGGTGCAGTCATCTTTCCAGTTCATCCCAAAGGTGTTCAGTGGGTGTTCAGTTCCACTCTAACTTTGGCAGACGATGTGTTCAAGGAGCTCACTTTGTACACAGGTACATTGTCATGCTGGAACAGGTTTGGGTCTCTAGTTCCGATGAAGGGAAATCTTAAATCTACAGCATACAAAGACATTCTAGACAATTGTTTCCAACGTTGTGGTGACAGTTTGGGGAAGAACGACAAATGGGTGTGATGGTCAGGTGTCCATAAACTTTTGGCCACATGCAAACATTAGTCATTTGGGAATCATGTATTGCTTAAATGTTTTTCACACATATTCCTACGCTCATATATGAGCAAAAAATACACTAACTATGTAGTTGTAGTCTCTTAATAGTACAACTAACGTCACTAATGTATAATATTCTTGCTAATTTTTGAGGTGTTTTCCATGACTAGAAAGCTAGTCTATACAACTCCAAGATGCATCATATACCTTCATTTTATTATAAGAAAAATGGACAATTCTGTGGTCTAGTAAGTATTTTGTGATGAGTATTTTCTTTATAATTTCTACTAGGTTTTTTAATTGGAAACAAACTCACATTTTTAATGTTGGAATAATAAGAGTAGAACAGTGTGGAAAAACTCACAGTATGATGAAAGAAATTTAACACAGTTGTGTTTCATGACAGTGTCTCTGAAGCCCAACATTTTCAAACGTCAATTCAAGTTCACTGTCACATTGAGAAATAGACTCATTTTATAGCTCACTGTAGCTTAAAGATTAATCTTTGTTTGCTAACTAACAGTGGTGGCAGTGGGACTGAATGTAATTGTTAAATAGCCATTTAACAGGTGATAAAACAATGTAGCATCACTGTTTAGCTAAAAATGGAAAATTCAACTGTTAAAGCATGCAGTAAGGTACCACGAATCAGTGAATTTGAGTTTAATGTGGGTTTATTATCAGTAATAAAGTAATCGAGGTAATCACGCAAAATACTGTAATCACTCAAAAAAACAAAAAAAACAACACTGTAATGTTGCCTAAACCATGGCCAATAGTACTACTTGAAAATAAAGTTTGCCCTTGCCTTCTAATGCCAGTCCTCTAGCCTTTGTCTAGCTGTTCAGCAATGCTAATCTTCTTAAAAAAAACTGTAGCCTTATAGCATTATCAAGATGTCGATATGGTCCAAGCTCCTTTATCGTTTTATTCCCCTTAATTTGAAAGCTGTGTGAAAGGGTCTTTTTGTGAAGATAAAACCGAATTTTCTTTCATCTGGAAGAAATGTTGCGCCTGCTTCTATGTTGTTAACAATCTCTTACAGTAACCCTAACCCGGTCAACTGACACGCTGCTGAGTGGGAAAGAGAGTCGTTGAGAACGGTCCAATCACATGAGCTCAAAAAATATAAAATCAATATTGATTCGCTAATAACAAAAGTGGGCGTGTCTGGGGTGCAATGAGCTGCGCCTCCTGAGGACAATCTGAAGCAAGCGAGTTCACCTGTTTTTCAAAAGTATAAGGACCTACATACACACTTATTTGGCCGGCGCCCTGCACACAAATATAAATGAAATACAATGTTGATTTTTTTGTTTTTTTAATAAATGCTAACATGACTACCAGGTGAATAGTACAACTAAGTAATTTTATTTAATAATTATTTTGCAATATATATTTAACTTATGTTTAACATGTTTAAGTATCCTTCTTCTCTGTATAACTTGAAGGGGGTGGCACCAGAGCGCCCCCATTGACCAGCCGCCACTGCTAACTAATATTAGCAGTTAGCATGTATGGGACAATGAGGATTTTCAGGGCACAAACTCAGCAATGCATTGCATATCTGTTATTTTTTCGCAGAGTTCCATAAGTGTGTGATTAAACCAAGTAATATTTAAAACATTGATGCAGTATATAATCATGGCTTGAGAAAATGGCTTGACGTAGGGGCCGTACACACTTTCACGCTTGCTCTTTGCCAGAGCAGTGGGAACATTTTGCTGATGCATGCTGACAGTTCTGTGTCAGTGTTGCATTGTAGATCTCCTTAGCAGCCTTTAAAAAGCCCCATCCTGCTTGGGACAAAACAGAAAACTGACTAGTCTTTCTGAGGACATTAATCTCCTGGTAATAGTACACACAAAGCTATGCTTACATATGTAACATTCATGTAATGCTGAGATGACAACTTATCTACATATTAATAATAAATTAGCCATCAATTGGTTTCACTTTATATAATCATACTGCTCATGTTTCAGAACTGTTTAGTTAGTTATAAATGGCAAGTTGTCTACATGGCCCAGGTTATTAATATCCACTAATACAGTATATTCTCACTTTGTTGTGTTGTATGGATTTGTAGATGCGTGTTGGTTTCACATAATTTCACAAAGAATCTTTCACTCATAGGCACACACCAGACAGCCTCAACAAAAGGTGTAAACTAGACCGGAGTGGTAGCCCAGCGGTTAACCTCTTAATTACTCAACTTATTATTTATTTGTTAATCCTAATGCATTTTATTTCTTAATTCTATCAATTATTCAGTAACCACAGTGACACTAGGAGAAAAGGAGAGGTATGTAGTTACATGACAAATGTGTGAAACAGTGAGAACAGCTTAGACAGGTAAGTCATTCTCTCATGTCCACCTCATCCTGAGACCTTTATCTTTAGCTGCAGTTTTGAATTTGATACTTGCATATGTCATTCATCATCTTCTCTTAGACTTCCATTATAAGTGTGTTTTGACTTAACAGCTGCAGTGAATGTGTTGAAATTCTGGTTCATGATAGTGCACAATTGTTACAGCAGAGGAACACTGGGTTGATTAAAGGAAAACAAAGTGTTCCTTTAGACTATTTCTGTAAGACAAAGTTATACAAAAGTGTATTAACCTGCATAAATCACGATGGGCCATGCCATTGTAGGAAAACAGTAATGGTAAGGTGGTGTTACACAGCTGAGTGGGAAATAGCACCTCACAAAGTTTTTTATTTGTTTTGCCCACAGCAATTTACTAACAGTTACATCTTTTTCATTAAAGATAACATAATAGTTTTTGTCCATTTATAGTATTAATGTTTATAATATTTAATGTTCATGACACAAGATAGTTCCTGTTATCAATTATGTTAACATAAGTGCAACATCTATAAACCTTCCATCACCAGTCTCTCAATTTTTCTTTCTCTTGAATAATATTCTCCTATGCTGGAAAACTTAAAGTTACAGCTTTACATCTGACTGTTACTAAGCACTGACACTGGAGACTCCTTCCTGTCAGAGCTGCTTTTATAGAAAATTCATCAAGCCCTTCAGACCAATCAGTTTACGGATTTCAGCAGAACTTGGTATACATACCATGGTATATGCACTCACAGTGGCTTCCATGTTTTCCAGCACATGTGTATTACTTGAGAGTTGTGTGCTTTCTGTACAATTTGAAGTTGTTGTTTCCATGTCATGCTAACTGTATAAACACAATACTGTGTTTCTGCTTATTTTGCTTAACTTGATGTTTTAAGTGTGCCACGTAACATGCTTTGAGTGTTTTGATAACATTATATCAGTAGACTAGACAACTCGTTTCTCTTTTTTCCCCCAGGAGCAGAATGATAAACTTTTTCCAGATCTACAAAAAAGAGCAAGGAAAATCAGAGGAATCAGAACAGCCTCGCCAATGTATGGAATTGAAGATCAAATTGACCAGGCAGCAGCTTCACACATCAACAATTACATCAAATAAAGGAGTGTGAGTATGGTCACGTTCAATGGAGAACCATAAACAATTTCTTTTTGCAGGAGCTGAGAGCACCTCTAAGAATCCATGATAAAGGAATACTTTTCAACCATGGAGTCTAAGTGAATTTCAAGATGAAGAAAAACTGATAGTCTAAAGACAGCAAGTGGCTTACACACTGAACTGAACTGGCATAGTGGAGAATTTACTTGAATAAAAGATCATATTCATATATGCTTTATGACACACTGTGTTCCTGATGTATTTTAGGCTATAAGAACAGGAGTGTGTGAGTATGAGTGCGTTTGTTTGTTCTCACAGGTACACATCAAGAATATGGCGCATACAAACGTTGCATATCACCTGCTATACCAAAATATAGAATTGCATGCTTGGAAACAGAGCATGAAAGACAAAATAATCAAATCTATTCGGCAAAGAATATGGGAGCAATGGCAGCATGAATCAAAAATAGTTCTGTTGTTTGACAGCTGATAGTAACATTGTTAAATCTATATTTTTAAATCTTTTTTTTTTTTTTATTAATGAAAACCAAAATGGTTAGACTGGTGACACTTTTTAAAAAACAAAAAAAACAAACATGTCTACTGATTTTATGAAATGATTTTTTTCTTTCTTGTGAATGATTTTGCCTTCGAAGTGTGGATGAACATTAGAATATTCACATCATATGAACAGCCTCAGTCCCCCTTTTCAACAATGTTGGCACAGGGCAAAAGCTGCAAGCTTTTGATTTCACATTATTCCTTTTTATAATAACATGTTCATATTGTTTGAAATAACCTTCAGATCAGAATGCTGTATCACCTGTCATGTAAAACATCTACCTCAATGTCATGATCTTCATTTCTGCCAAAAGCTTCGCCCTGGGAAAGCAGCATCAGTCATGTGACTGGTCCATCATTAAAGCAATGTGTTGTTTACTCTGCCATGCAGTCAGAAGCAGTTATGTATCATGTTCAAAAAAGCATGACTCACTTGTCCTCATTGTCCATTCTAAACAGCTGTTGTGTCTATGCATTGCTGGCTGTTGTGTCTATACGTGTTCTCATCCATTGCCGTGCCAACTGGTATCCTGCTTGGTACAGTTATGCAAAGTCTTTAATACAATATCTAACCATGATCAACAGGTAATTAGCAGTGTAAGGGTGTAATCCATATCATATTGGTACATTTCACAGCATCCAAATGTTAAATCCGTTTTTGGTGTGGTGTCTGTCAAGCTGCATAAATATTTCACTGTATTGTGTATATATAATCTGTTTCCATCCAAGTCTATTTTATCCATATAAAAGAGAAATCTGCAATTATAATATGCAACATCAATTACGCAACCTTAATCTATGGAAGAACAGTTACAATATTCAAAATGCAAATCTCTACTCACATGTACTATACATGTTCTGCAGTAAGCACCGTTGCTTAAGCCAACTTGTTGGTAAAGTGTGTCAGTAGCCTTCCCATATGATAGAAAGAAAGAAACAGAAATATAGTTTTTTGTCCAAGAATGACCTTTAACGCCATAAACATAACCACATGGCAGCCAAGAACCAATGGGACTGTATGAAAGAAAGCAATAGTAGAGAAAGCCATGCATTTCAGTCTTTATACATCTTGAGGTGTTCCTAGAGGAAGCAAAATGCCTTTGAATTATTTCCTGTAAATTTCCTTTTTATTTTTTTCCCTGCCATTCTATTTAATCTGACCTATTTTGATAAATAAGTGTTTGTTTCTGGTTTTTCTGATGATTGCTTATGGACAGTGTAGATGTTTGAGATGATGATTGTTGGCTTACTGATGGCTGGCTGGCTGGATGGATGGATAGATGGGTAAATAAATAAATTTTGAAAGCAGTTATGATGTAAGGTAATTGGTATTCAGTGAACAAGTTAGTGTACGACTGTGCAAAGTATCTCATCATATTATGCACATATACTCACTCATGAGCTGATTGGTGCCATAGATGTTGGTGGGGCAGGACAAAATTGATAGGAATATAGCCTTAAACAAAATTAAAAGAAGAGCTTATCACACTTATCACAATTTTATGTTAGATGCTACTATCTAGTGAATTTTTAGAGTAGCAACATATTAGGAAGTTGAGAGTTGTTTCTGATTCATTTTCAAGATGTGACTGAACTTGTAACTAACTATGTAAACCAATTTTCAACAAGAGAACAAATAAATTGCAGCCTGGTCTAAAGGTCAGCAACCGCAGTATAGACGAATAAACAAACAAAATGGCAAATGATACAATTCCCTTAGCTGATCAAACTGAACATCTCTGACAAAATACCTCACTTTTAATTTGCCTCATTTCTAAAGAAATTTGATCTGTTGATCATTCAGATGCACACATGTTATGATCATGGCTTTAATTAAATAGATTTTATAGTTTTATAAGTAATTGGTTTAATTATGATTGTTTCTGGTTGCTGATCATAAAAAAATCAGCTGTATTTGATACAGCAGGTGTGGTTCTTGTCACAGTGTGTGATAAAACACAGAAGAGGCAAATATTATTAACACCTCCGACATTCATAAACAAAATGTTGAGTGTATTCCCACTGCAGGCTGTAGCACGATGATGTATTAAATTAGATCCACTACTTACTGGATGTTCTAACTCTAACCGTAAACCTAACAATAACCTTAATGCTCTTCCTTCCTGATTTTAAAAAGAACATTTGTTTGCAACATGTTCAGTGAAATACAGTGATATAACTGCATCTGCAAATATGTGTTCTGCTGTATTCATGACATGCGTATTTGAACCTATATGAGCACAGTGCTGCATGTGAAGATGTTCTACAGTTTCAAGAACGAAATCTGATTTCATACTGGACCCCACACACATCAAATATATCAAATCATGGTACTCCCTACCGTGCTACCCTCTATTTTCAAATGATTCCAGATCTTGAAGGCTGCATATATTTAACCACTGCAAAATGGGATTAGCTAACTGTGATGGAGCACAGCTTTCATCAGCTACTGACTGACCCACTTATGAAAATGTAGACAGGTATTATTGTTATTATTTCAGCAACAAGTTTTAATATCACTGCTGAAGTTAGGGTGATGATTTTGTCCCACGGTGCATGTTGTCTCTTTCAGTTTTGTATAGCTCATCACCTAACGATGCTTATGTGACTGCAAGCCCTTTAGTATCAGTACACTTGAGAGACACAAGAGAGTTGGAGAAAAATTCAAGGTACTTTGATTTGAGCCTGGGTAGCACAGCCTGAACTTATCACGTGTCTTTAAATGAGAACACTCAGTGCATATCACACATTCATTTGCAAAGTAAATGTTCTTCAATCTGTCTGTAATGGGTGTACAATTGCAGAACATTAAACATATGAATTAATAGGGATGTGCAATGCTATACTTCCATAGATATGACATGATAATAATGATTGTACATTGTGTAGTCAGAAAGTTAGTCATATATATTGAGTGTGCAATGATATACTAGTGCCTGTATATACCATCTTGAAAAGCAAGTAGTAGAATCAGGGCATTTAATGTAACATTAATGTCCAGTTCATTCCCATATTCTTTTATACATCCATATTTTCTGAATCTGTTATGAGGAATGATTTAGAGGACAAAGAGTTATGCAGTTAAATATTTAGACTATATTTATAATTAGCTATGTGCAGGTTCCTAGTTATGTATGGTGAGCAATAATGCATGTTATAACCATAAGCAAATCATAAGAACGTTGTTGAACAAAAATGGTTGCGCTGCACACATTACTGCACACATGCTGTCTGGCTGTATTTGCATACATACCCTTAAATGGTGCCTTACACACAGCATATTGTGTCATATTGTTATTTAGATCTCATTACAGAATGCATTACACATATAAGTGGTGTGGGTGTGTTGTTCTTTAGATGATGTAGATCCTGTGGATTGAAAGATGGATGCTAGATGCTTTGATACCTGATATATCGACATTACAGTATGATCACAAAGTAAATAGGATATGAACGTACCGAATATAAAAGTCTTCCAGGATGGTATTCTTGGAGGACGCCATGTTAAAATTTGTTCATGGTGATAAAACTAAATGTTTCCACTGAACATTAATTACAGGCCGCCATATTCCATCAAGACCTCACAATGCCTTATCATGAAACGTCTGAAGGACCAAAATGAGCAAATCGATGTCAAAACATTACAAAGAGCCAGTTTTCTAGAGGATGCTTTCCAGTTTGCTTCAGGCACAAATCAAGCAGCATAGTAAAGCAGGCAAGACCACATGCAGTCAGTTTATAACAATGTCTGACCCTCTTAAAGCTCATTAAAAACTTCCCACCCCAAGACAGTGATTTTTTTTTTTTTTTTTTTCAGGATGTAAGACTCAAATACTTAGAAAACAGTATGATGTAATCAATAGCATCATCTACTGTATCTAGACAACTGCTTTACTTTTCTCTTTAAGAATGTGCTGCCAGGATGTAGAGCATTACCAAAACACTGGTGCATCTCTGAAATTACACATTGCATTTCTCCAAATCACTGCAGAAACTATATTGACCAGTCTTCAGTCCTTTGTGTCTCTGTGTTTGTTTGTACTTTATGCACATGCATGCATGTGCTAATGCAGGTAATGGCTTACAGTGGAGCCTTGTCCATTTATAACATGTTAACACTGTGCAGTCTTTTATCATACATAAAGTATGAGCTTCAAGAAGCTCTGTGAGCGGTCACCGTGTCTCATCCTGCTTCTGTACTGTACCATTAGCCATCATTCGTGTCATGTAAACTACAACAGAGACCTTAAAATGAAATTACTGTTTTGTAGTGTCTTCTGTCTTGTGTAGGTAAGATGAGTGTGTGACGAATTAAATGTGTGGTTAAATATGTACAATGTGTGAAATACAGTAAATTAACAAATATTGATAGAGATTAAATTCTACGGCTATAATAATGTATATATGTGTGATCTGTAAATGTACATGGCATATGTACACAATAAAATCAATTTGAATAAAAGTGGTGTCTTTTGTCTAATTGATTTATGTTGTCTGCTACAAACCTGCTGCTATGTGGACTGGCTATACTAAATTGTTCCTCGGTGTGAATGTGTGTGTGTGTGTGTGTGTGTGTGTGTGTGTGTGTGCCCTGAGAAGGACCAGTCCTGTCTACAGTGCGTTCCTGC
>JANDJT010000092.1:11749112-11760755 GCA_024331685.1 Stegophilus panzeri | reverse complement strand
CAGGTTTTCATTCCAACCAAGCAGGAGCCACACCTGATTCCACCTGTTTAATCAGTTGATCTTGGCTTTCAGTAGACGCAGGTGTGGCTCCTGCTTTGTTGGAATGAAAACCTGTACCCACACCAGCCCTTTCCAGATAAGATTGGACATCCCTGCTCATACAGTATACTTGTACAAGATTGTCTTAATAAAAGCTCATAGGATCTTTATTATTCCTATAGTTATAGTTCAATTTCTAGCAGCTCCAGTGTGTGTGCCTGCTCCAAAATCAGAGACTGCAAGAATATACTGTATAAAACATAAAATCATTCCAATGCAAATTTTAATTACAATATTATACCCAATTATATTTACAAATATTACCCAACTACTGTATACTTACAAATATGAATTAGCATTTTGTATATCAAATACTGTAGACCTATGTATTTAAATTTCATCTTAGTTGATTATGCTGTTGGCAGTTGCAATACTGATTTACCTTGAACAAAAAAATTCAATAATAAAAAAAAACTGAAAAAAGGAACAAAACATTGGTGCCGAATGTAATTTGTAACGTAATGTAATGTCTGTATGTAATGATTATGATTGAGCAGGTCTTTGTGTTTAAAATGCCCACTGCACTTGAATACACACAGGCATCACATGGTGGAGATTGCTGAGCGTCAGAAAGGAACAGGAGTAAAGGAATCAATGAGATAAGTGTTGGCCAGCTGCCCTGCCCTTTCCCGACAGTAGAGTCATGTTTAGGGGAAATGGGGAGAAAGAAGTGGATGAGAGAGAGAGAGAGTGAGAGAGAGAGAGAGAGAGAGTTAAGGCCATAGCTTCTTAAAGTGCCCTGTCTTCATTCAAAAGTAATGATTTTACGCAAAGAAACAAGCTGTTCACTTAAATAACCATGTAGGATGTGGATGGTGCTGACTGTACCTTTTTCTTTTTCTTTTTTTTTTTACACAAAGTAAGACAACCTGACCTCTGACCATATAAGTTCTGAATTTAAAAGAAGCTGTTTGGTGTGTGTGATACACTGCTCTTGGCCTTACATATACAGCAGTCTTTGAAAACCCTGGTAAACTAAAGTTTACTTATATATTATATATAAATATTATATATTTACTTAAGACTTATATATATATATATGTGTGTGTGTGTGTGTGTGTGTGTGTGTGTGTGTGTGTGTATTTATTTATTTATTTATTTATTTATTTATAATACTACAGGCTTCTCTTAAATTTGTATTTCACCCAGAAAAAGAGTTATAACACTTTAAAGTCTGGTTACTTTGAAAATAGAAAAGGAAAAATAAATGAATTAAGTAAAAATAAGTAAGTAAGGAAGGAAGGAAGATGCCTGCATCTACATTTCCCCCATTTTCTCCCCAATTTGTGGGATAAATGCTTTTCTGTTGCACCATTTGGGAGACCAACTACCTGTACATTTATAATCTATTTATGGAAAAATGTCAAATTTTAAACATTTTTTTATTTTTTTCATTTTAAAGTTTACAATGAGCAATGAGTTATCACTGATTATCAGGATCATCCACATCAGTCTCTTTCTCCACAGTAAAATCTCTAGTGTTGAATTAACACCCAGAGTGTTCATTTGTGTCCAATGGACTTATATAAACACTGTAGGGTGTTAAATCAACACTGGGGATTTTGCTGTGTCATCACCTGAGGTAAAAGTAACTCGCACATTTAAACATGAGCTTAATCTACATCTCTTCACTCAGCTGATTTATTCAGTCAGTTCTGCTCTGTTGGCTAAATTTCTTATCATCAATGTCTTCCTAACACTACAAAAAAGTCTAAAATATAAACAAATTACACAATCTAAATGTATGGGTTTTTTTTCTCACTGCTATAGTAAGTAAAACTGATTAATAAGTAAGTGAGACAGGTAGTGAGAATTCATTAAAAGCACAAAGCTATTATAAAGTGTCCTGCAGAAAGGCCTTTGGGGAATCCCCTTCCAGGCCTGAACTTCTATTTTTAGAAGAGACTTTTTTACACAAGAGGATTAGCAAATCTATTTTTTTTGTAACAGACTTTCTGTAACCCAAGCCATGGAGTCACTGAGGCATGAGTCAAAGTGTGTATAAAATGCATACAAGGGAAAAACTGGTGGAAGAAAAAAAAGGCTAATGAAAGAAAATTGACATTTTTTTGCTTTTAATTTTGTGATTTTCTTTTTCTTATTTATCTGTTGGGATGGTGTGAGATAAAGCTTGGCTGAAACTGGTGAATAAAAAGCCTATACTTCTACATATGCACATGAAAATACATGATGACAGATAAATATTTGCCAGCATTCTCCACTATTATACATTATTTTGCATTGTGACTTAAAATCCAAATGTATGCATGGAGATATATACAATGTAAGAATGATCAGAATGATCAGTGCAGACTTTTTTTTTAACCTGGGAAATGTTATGAAAAAATGAACAGGGAGATCCAGTCTCAGACTGAATAGCTAGGGCAACTGCCATTTCATACTCACATCACCCTTCTGAATGAAAGAGTGACTAGGGATCAAGGTGACTGCACCTAGTGACCTTGAGAATCCAAATAAGAGTCCAGTCATGTTGTTTGGCTTTAAAAATGAGAGGGAAATCCTAAAGCAGTTTGATGGTAATTGGAATTTATCCAGTGATGATAAGGTCCCCTCTTCCCCATCTACCTCATCCATTTTTTCCCACCAAGGCCACAACCTACCTTTCTGCTATTTTCAGTACCAAAATTAAAAGAAAATTTAAAGGAAATATTACAATTTCTGTTTGATTTCTGTCTATTAGTAGTTATGAACCACATTCTGTAATTCATAGTATAATCTGTACATAATAAACAAAATATTAAATTATAACAAAATATGTTTTTTAATTGGGTTATTGGCAATAAAATGTAATGATGATTATACATTAATATTTAAGTTATGAAAGAAAATATTAAATATACACTAGCAGTCAAAAGTGTAAATGTTTTTTTTTTCTCCATTTTTTACTATTTTCTATTTTTGAAGACATTAACAAGACATTACCACTATCCAGAAACACATATGGTGTAACCAAGATAAATTGCTATACAAACCAAAACTACTGTATATTTTAAATTCATAACAGTATACCTTGTACACTTGATATTTTCTCAACCACATTCAAAAGGGAGCCTCAACCAAGAGGCTTATCTAAAACATTTTGAAATGAATTTATACATGGGCATTAATTTCACTATTTACATTTGTTTAAAAAACAAAATTCTATCATAAGTCTTTAAGACAATAAAAATGTATACATATTTAATCTAGTGTGTCCAAATGTTTGACTGGTAGTGTAAGTGCTGGTTTACTAAATAGTTAAAAAAAATAATAATAATAAAAAAAAAGTTTAAAAAAAAAAAATACCCATGCATTTAAGGGTTAAAGACCATTTGTCATATTCAGATGTAATGATTAATTTCTGCCAACAAATACCCACATATACAAATTCTCTCACACAGCAACAAACACAGGCTGGTCTTCACCTGAATTTCTCCTGTCAGCGGTCTCTCTTATTCAAACTCATTTCACTCAAGTGAAATGAAACCATTTTAATCAATTATTTAAGAGGTTTGAGACAATGTGTTCCACAGTATAGATGGGTCTGATCGAGGCACAGTGAAACACAACCCTATTGAAATGTTAATGCAATCAAAAATGTATCCCCTCCCCTGCCATTCAGCTAGGCGCCACCACATCTCTAGCATCCATTACGGCAAGTGACATTAGCTCATCACTCCGCAAGAGCTTCAGGGGAATGACAGTCGACATAAGCCCAGTTGACAAGCACACACACATGCCAAAAGCCTAGGCATACACACACATGTGGCATTGGTGCAACACATTGCTCATTCTAGGATGTGCTGATGAGGAAGAAAATTTTCAAAACTCTGCACAGCTGTGAGGAACAAATCCAGGGCCAGTCTCCCCAGACAATGGATTGCAATGAGATGGCATATATTTTTTCAATATATATGTTTGGAAGAGAAAACTTAGAGCAGAGCATCCACTAAGTGCATGATGCATACACTGCCATTAAATAATACTCAATATCCCTGCTAAAGTTTGAAAAAAAAATTGTAATATAAAAAGTCTAAGAAATAGTGATTTTGGGTGTGCAAACAGACCAACACATGTATTGATGAAGCCCATTTTGTAGTCACTGATGCTACAGTGTCACCTCAATTCTAGCTATGACCAAACAAGTACAGCACATTTTGATTTAACGCAAGACTTATGCTGTTTAACCTATCTAAATGTTTACATTTTGAGGAAAACTGTCCTTTTGGCATAAAAAGCCTGTTTAAACAATGAACACAGCCATCGTATTATGAGCATTCACTATAATGAAACGTGTTACATCTGAACTGATTTCAGATTTTAGCTTGTTGGGTGGTTATTAGGCTTATGTGATATCAGAACCACTAGGCCCCATACATATGTATATGGATGTTTTTTTAAAACATTGTTTTGTGAGTCCATGGAGGCAGATGCACATGCAGAACTTCTTTATTACGTTAACACAGGGAACAGGCTCATGGAAACAGACTTAAAGGACAAACACAAGGAGTAGACACACTAGGAACCAGAATTATCAGAACTAAATAAACCTGAAAATAAACACTAAGCAAAATGCTAAATAATCAAAAACATAGTGCAAATAACACAAGCATAACAACATAAGAAAATCAGAACTCAAACATAACCTGACATGCGTTAATACTCCAACAACTAAGGCAGAAACACAGGGAACTTAAATAGAGCACTAACCAATCAGGAAAATAAAAAACACATGAGTAAGGTTACACAGAAAATGGAGGGAAACAACAGAGGAAGAAGTTCTACACAGGGAACAGGGGTGCCCTCTAGTGGTCCAAGGTGGAATTGCCCCTGGAGGCCATGACACATTACTACCGATCCATTTAAAAAGAAATGCAAAAATAACTTGAAAATGCCCCCCAGCCCAGTGATAGTACATCATACTGTTATGCCAAACATGTTTTGAGTAGTAAAGAAGGTTAAAAGAGGAAAAACACTAACATGGCCAAGTTCTAAAACAAGCATGACAAACAGGAGGATTCATATGTGTGAACTGAATACAACATGTTTGCTGGGGTCTTATCTAACATCTCCTTTCAGTATAGCATGTGTCATATTCATGCTATAACATCAGTGTTTTTTTGTTTTTAAAAAAATGTTTTTCTGGTCCACATGAAAACAGTGAAAAGTGAGTTCTAAAATTACTCCATCTTGGATGGCCTTAATTTTTGCTCAACCAAAACACCTTTTTCTTGTGGATTTGAGACCAAAATGCTGGAAAAAAAAGTGTTTTCTAAAATATATACATGTGGATGTGGACAGGGCCTTAGTCTTTCTCACAGCTGTGATCAAAGAACTTATCCCACCACTAGGCATCCTAATATCAATGATATCACAGCGAGCACAGCAGGACCTGCTAGAGGGTCTAACTAGTGCTGTGCTTTCACCTACCTAAATTACATTACTGAAACAAATACCACTTTAGCTGATGTGAAAGTCACATGGGTGTCATGCCACAGGATACAAATTTCCACATCAAATGTGCAAGCTTTGCTGCTGTCATTGAAACACATGTACATCAATTATATTTGCAGTTTAGTACAAATAATGATGATAACACTATACTCTGTAACATGTAGTTGCCAATTTATTAATTTCCAGATGGTACAATCAATAAAATATCTTCTCAGTGTTTATATTGAGTATACATAGTGTGTGTATATATAGTGTTTATACTAGGTATACCAATTGAGTAACAGATAAACTGGCAACTGGCAGTTACAGCATTTATGGAGATAAGACAGAGTTAAACTGACTTAAACTCATGACTCACATAAGCTTGTGTGCGCATGTGCCCCAGCTACAACCTCACTCTCTGCCTTTCTTTAAGTTGTTTAAGCAAGGGTCTCTGTGAAATGTCACTTACAGGTGAACACTACCCTATTTTGACATGTTTTGGCATGTATTGATACCACTGCATAACTCGCAGAGAATACTGTAACTAATTTTGGACAATTCTGGACCCAATCATTAATTTAGATATGAATATTACAGTATATTATTCACAATTATACAATGCATTACTGCTAGCACATGTTTACATTCATAGTTTAGGTCCTAAACACACACACTCTCTCCAAATAATGATTTGGTTAAAAGTCATCAACATTTGTCCTAAACTTTAGGAAAAATGTTGATAACTTTTAACCAAATCATTATTATTGAGCTTGCCTAGAGGCTGCATCATAGGGATGTGACTGAATATGAATACATTACTTAGAATGAACACATAATATTCTAAACATATACATCACAAAAGTAGGTGTACTATTCTTTTTTTTGTTGTTGTTGTTTTTTGGGGGGAGGGGGAGGGGAGGATGTTGGTGAGTGGGAGGTTTTCACTGTCATGCAGGCAAGCAGTTAGAAATAAATCTTGTGGAGAAAGAAAGACCACATTCGTCAATGTAAACAATGCATTTACAGCATTCAGTCATCATTAATAACAGCCTGGTTGGGGTTGTGGTTTAAATTAGGCTACTAGTTTGTTTTTATTTTGTGAAACATTAGAACTGATCTTGTTAGAAAAAGATACAACCAAAAACTACTACTACTACTACTACTACTACTACTACTAATAATAATAATAATAGTAATAATAACCCTTCTGATTTAGGACATGCCCACTTTGATACACTAGCTACAGATATAAATATTTGGATTGCTAAATAGATACAGATAGAAGATCCCTACAACATATGCAAATACTGTATGTCTCATCTGTGATTCCATACTCCATAATAATAGCAAGAATCATGTTAATTTCACTACCACTGATATTAGAAGCATTGGCTTTTGAATGTCTGCTAGAGATCGCTGCCCAAATGAACAGTACAAGTAGAATGAATTGTAGCAATTATTCATGTTCAAAGTCATCCATCCAATTACTAACAAATTCACAAATACAGCCAGTTGGTTCCAAGCAATTTTCAAGGTATTCCTACACCACCAGCCATGACTTTGCCAATGTACACATACGTACAGTCACTTTCTCTTCCATGCACACCCCCCACTCTCCCTGTTTCTCATACGACACCACCACACTCCCCATTTGTCGGATTCCCTCCCCCTACATCTGTCAGTTCTTCTTTCTCTTCCATTGGCTGTGCGTGAGCACGAAGCTAAGAATAGCACCCCAGAGTCCGGCCTCAACTGCCCCTGGGGCACAAGTGCTCATCTTGAAGGGCGTTGTGTGAGTATGTCTCTTCCCCTATGTTCATACTATTGGGTTTATAAATGGAACACAGGTATTATATAAACGCTTTGTGAATGAGACTTTGGGGGATGGAGGTGGAGGCACCTACATTTATACAATAACTGCACTTTATTTCACACGTTGGATCCCCCTCAAATGGCACGATAGTGTACACTGCACTCTTTTCACACTGAGAATAAAAACAGTGTTTAATATCTTAGACAAAGGCATAAATGAATGAAGGACTGTATCTCATATCTGATACACTGTTCCCCTTTAAGTACATGTGAAGGCTGTCACAGAAAGCCTCTACTACACTGCTGTTGCTAGGCAAAATCAGAGATCAGGAGTTCCACACCAGCAGGTTTACTGCATATAATACAGGGAGATGTGATATATACTGTATGAAACACAGGGTGTGTGCAACCACACAAAGTTAAATGTAGAGAATTCCCTTATTTATTCATAAGATAAAGGTTCACTGTTGTAATAGTCATATATTTTCATAATTTCTCACAATTTTATTTTTAAAATGGTGGTTAAAACTCCATTCTTTGACTGAGCATTATAACATGGCTTCCTTTTGGTTAGTTAGATGGTGATTTCACCTGCTCATTTGAGGCAGTTTTAATGTCAATCACCAGATGTTACCAGTCACATCATCAAAATGCTGACTCTGCTACTGGCCTTGATGTTCTTGATACCAAGTTGTACAGCATCTCTTCCTGCCCTGTTAGTGAATCTTCACCATCCTAGACATTACCCAACTTAAAAAGCCCTACAAGAATATGAAATTAGGGAGATGTTACAGCAATTTATGATGGCAGGTCTGTGAAACAGTAAGAAGTTATACAATAAATACCAACTGATTTGTCACTGTTGTTGTAGGCAAGACCTGTTACCCTCTGTTTTGTTTGTGCTTTTGGTGATTTATTTTTCAGTTGCTTCTTTAAGATATTGAAGCATTATATAGTAGGCTAAAAGACATAATTAATATCCACAGAGTTTTTTAACTACTGAAATATGTCTATGTGACCTAATCAATTCTAATTTGATGAGTGCTAGCAGGCATTTCATTCTATATATCAAACTCTTAATGCAGCTATGTAAATGTAACAGAAAATTATGCTGGAACACAGGTCTAACACCAAGAATATTATAATACAATAAAAATACTGTATGTACAATAAGAATAATATACTGTATATCAAAACCGGTGTCTCCATTGCTTCCATTTTCTCCATAGTTAACATTGTGTGAGTATATTAATTCTACTCAGTACACATGTCCACCACTGTGTACCATCAACTAAACACGTGCAACGCAATGTGTACTATTACAGCACTAACAGTGTGTACAATCACACTACCACCAATGTGTACCATTAGACATTCCTACAAATGTGCACCATGACCTTCCACCTGTGTGTGCCATTCCACTAGCCCTCATTGTGCATCCATATACAACCCTACTAACACGTGCCTTCGTATGTATATGCACCACATCAAATACACCAATGTGCACTAGGCCAGTACCACAATTTACTCATTCATCAGTAACCACTTCATCCTGATCTGGGTGACAGTGGATCTGAATACACCCTGGACATCTACCTACTTCCATGTTGTTGGGAGGTGGAAGGAAACTGTAGAAACACTGAAAACTCTTTGTGAATGAGTTTCATTTCATTGAGAATGTGCGAAATGCCACACAGACAGCAACCAGTACTGAGGATAAGATCTCTGACCCTGGAACTTTGAAGCATGAACACTACCTGTTATGTCACCATACTGCCCACACCTACACCAATGTGTACCAATAGACATCTCCGCCGATGTATAACTACACACTACCCTCTGTACGCCAATGCCAATACTCACCTTTACAAGTATGGAGATCTCCACCAATTTACCAATACACATCAACACAAGGACGTTTACCACTACATCCACATTATTAGGCGCCTTCTATTAATTTCTAAATTCTGAAAACATCTGCATAACCCCCATTATCCCCTTACACACATTTTCTCCTAAAATTATTTGTAGACAGTTTCAAGTGAAGTAGTAGGTCTTAGGACACATCCACCAATATTTGCAATAATCTCCCCCTCTTGCAGCCAAATGCTTATTAAGCCATCTTCAGCCACGGACAGCAATTCTGACTCAAACCTAAATACTGGGTTTAAGATGTACCTCACAGTGCTTTTACTGAGACTTTAATCTTTTTAAAGCTGTATTCCAGTTCTTGACCAATGCAATGGCCAGCATAATGTTTTACTGTCTAAAAAGAATAAGGAACAGAGAAATCATATTCAGAGGTGGAAACATCCTGTTCATTAATTATACTTTATTAAGTGAAAGTATAGATAATGTGTTAATAATAAAGATAATAATAAATAATAATAATAATATAAAGATAATAATAAATTTTAGTCAATTAAAAATGGAAGAAAAAATGTACTTAAGTGGAAGTAAAAAAGTTGCTTATTTTAAATATAGTAAGGAATTAAAACAAAAAAAAGTATGATGAAATTAAGCAATGTCATGTTTTCATGTGAAAAGGGATCTATATTTATTTAAAACTGCTAAAGCAACTAAGCCATTCTATCTGAAAACATCATTCAATCTCTGTAATTTTGTTGGTGACTAACAATTTGCTGTGTCTCATGAGCTGGACATGCACAATATGCATGACTAACTCTACGAAATTTGCTAATGAATTAAGCAGAAGTAATATATTCTGTAAATAACCAATATTTTTGCATTAGCTAGAATTTGACTTACTTGCTGCCTAACAAATCATGTTAGTTTCTGGAAACTTAGTGAATATTAATAAATTAGCTAAACTTTCCTCAACATGCTTTTTCAAATTAGATGGAGTTCATGCCTTCTAAGGAGATATAGAAGAGACCTCATTTTATATTAGTCTTTGTTTACTCCAGAATATTGAAACATTTCAATGAGGTAGGGCCAGTGGTACTCATATACAGATTCAACATAAGTCTGGTGGTTTACCCATCTTTAAATACACACACAGATAGCTATAGTTGTAACTAGATTGGGTAGAATGAGAAGGTCACTGCAGATGATGAATGGTCATGACTCTGGGAAGAAGAGAGCTTTGAGTTTTGTAGTCAGTAGTGAAAGACAAAAATATAAAGAGTAAAAAAGTATATGTATTGTATCTAAGTAAGAGTGCAAGTATCCAATTTCAATAATCGATAAGTAAAGTATAAATACCCCCAAAATATTATTACTCCACAATTAGTACAATTTTGTAGTACAATTATTCCACCCCGATCACATTACACAAAAGACAGTGCCTAACTGAAAAATGGGTAATGATATTAGTGAGATATGAGTAACACATAATTGCACAGAAAATAATGTGTCATATATTGCATGAAAACATCAGTGAGTATGACCAAAACAGGTCAGATAAGAAGAACATGATTTGAGTTCATTGACCTGTAAATATTCATAAGCAGCTGCAAAATGACTCACAACAGGCAACATGATTAAGTGTCGGTCTGTTCAGATCCATCAGTACCTCTCTAAGATCTCTCTAAGTATGAGCAGCACATCTAAAGGACACATGCCTCATCAGTTTCACAAAGTCAAACAAGATTAAAAGGTCAGTTCAGAGCAATTGCATTGGCATGGAATTACGAGTAAAGAAAAATTTGTTAAGTACTGGTTGCATTATCATGTATTTTTGGCAGGTGCACAAAGAAACCTTGAATGCAGAGCATTTTCATGCACTCTTCCTCGGTGAGTCATGTTTAGTGAGCCATATGTGATTGGGGTTCCTCTTGAAAGCATCCATCAGGGTTCTTCTTTAAACAGCAAAATGGCGGGACAACTCTCTGTCACAGAAGCACTCACGTAATAAGTAATTTCATGGTCAGTACCTCAGAAAGAAGCAAAGCCTGAATTGGTGAATTGGGAGGAAAATCATGATAAATATACAATATATCTGTTACGATACCTTGTTTGGAAGCAAGCACGGGCGAACCGAAACTAGGCGGAAGACAAACACGGAAGACAGAAGCAAGTCAGGCGATCGGGTGAACAGTCCAAACTGGGCAAGGCAGGGAATCATAAACCAAATACACTCATTATATCTGAAAACCGTGGAAATCCAAAACAAAGACAACGGCTTGGTGAACAACAGAGATATGACTGGTGAGCGTTTACTTCGCGAGGCTCTGATGTTAACGAGGTCCTTTATAACCTATGATAGAGTACAGGTGTCTGCAATCAGTACTCTGGTGAATGTGAGCACATGCAGGACTGGGAAGTGTAGTTCTC
>JANDJT010000092.1:11725266-11749012 GCA_024331685.1 Stegophilus panzeri | reverse complement strand
GACGTGGCTGGAGCAGGGGGCGCAGGGGAAGGCCGATGTCCTGCGCAGTTTTCTGGTCTATGAAGTTCCCGGCCACTCCTGAGTCGATCAGTGCTAAAAGCACAAAAGACCGCCCTGAATGTTCTATTTTAACAGGTAACATGAATACATGTGAAATGTGTGTTCAGAGTGGACTCACCATTTGGCGACGAGGTCGGCTGTCCGCACTCCCCTCGGCTGGTCGCGGTGTCTTGTGGGAGCACTGACGAACGAGGTGGGTGCCCTCGCCGCAATAGAAGCAGCGAGACTCACGATGCCGCCTCTTCCTCTCCTCCTCGCGAAGCCAGGTCTGGCCGAGCTGCATGGGCTCGGCTGTGGGTGCTGGCTCTGGTGGCAGGGGACCCCACAGCACGGGGCGGTTGGTACGGCGTAGTTGGGCCAGCCATATAGCAAGGTCAATGAGGGCGTCGAGAGTGAGTTGTTCATCTCGACATACCAACTCCTTCACCAATTTGGGATTCAGCCCATGACGGAACGCGGTCTTGAGGGCCGGCTCATTCCACCCGCTCCGTGCAGCGATGGTGCGGAACTCCAAGGTGTACTCCACTGCGTCACAAGAGCCTTGCGTGATTTTCATGAGCTCCTGACCGGTCTCCCAACCATCAGGAGAATGATCAAAGGCATGCTGGAACCATGCTGGAACCAGGGTCTGGTACCACCCCCTCACTCCCACTCCGCCATAGCCCATAACAAGGCGCATCCGGTTAGGAGCTCCATGAAGTGCGTGATTTTACGGACCTCCGGCATGTCAGGGTAACTCTCAAAAAACAGTGAGCACTGTAGCAGGAAACCCTTACATCGTTCCGGCTCTCCAGCATATCTCTCCGGCATGGGTAGTGGCAGAAAGTGCACGGCAGCGTGGCTGGAATGTGCATAGCCGGCGTTGGCTGAGCGTACGCTGGCGCTAGAAGAAGAATGTGCACAGGCAGTGGTGGCGGTGACGTGGCCGGGAGCGTGGATGAACACACGCGCGACACTTGCTCGGTTAAGCGCAATATCTGGTCCCGCTGCACATTTATGGCTCGGTTCTGCTCGAGGATGTAGCGTTGCCATTCCAGGGAGCCTGCTGCCTCCATAGCAGGCGAAGTAATCCATTACGATACTATGTTTGGAAGCAAGTGCGGGCAAACCGAAACTAGAGTGCGAGGGTAAGGTGGAAGACAAACACGGAAGACAGAAGCAAGTCAGGCGATCGGGCGAACAGTCCAAACTGGGTAAGGGAGGGAATCGTAATCCAAATACAGGCAATATATCCGAAAACCGTGGAAATCCAAAACAAAAACAATGAACAACAGTGAACGACAAAGATACGACTGCTGAGCGTTTACTTCACGAGGCTCTGATGTTAATGAGGTCCTTTATAACCTATGATAGAGTACAGGTGTCTGCAATCAGTACTCCAGCAAATATGAGCACGTGCGTGACTGGGAAGTGTAGTTCTCGTCAGCCATGTTTGTAGTTCGCGCTGCACTCCGGGAACTGTAGTCGCAAGTTCGCCGCGATGTGACAATATCACACAAACCACTTAGATAATTTCTAAATCTGTCTTCACACATTCCATGATCTTTATTTCTTTTTCTCTGGTAATAATATTCTTAGATACCAAATTTCTTTAAAAATTGTTAATAAAAAAAACCTACTAAAATTAATTGGAGCAGCAATGTAACAGTATTCTTGAACAGATTACACTACATAAATTTGTAGGCACTTGAATGGAATGGTCAGTGACCTATAAAAGATGAGAGGTGGGAATAAAATGATTCAGAAACATTTCACCAACATTGCTGAAACACTGCAGCCTGCCAAGAATCACAGATGAGTTGACATTCTCCTCATACTACCGACATTCTCCTCACACCATTAACTTCAAAACACTGGACACATCTACGACTCTATAGCGTGTGAATTTTGTCTGTAGCAAGTGCATAAAATATCTGCCTATTTTACTGTATGTAAACCAACAGAAGCTTGATTAACCTTTAACTGCATTTAAGCTTCGCATATTTACTATATCACCCCATTAACCGTAGCTCAGGTTTAAAATGTAGGTTTCCGGTTTAGAGGAAAATCTACTGCCAGTCCTACTGATATTATTTCTGATCAATCTGAAATACAACACCTCTATTATGTGGAGTGATCAATCTGTCAAGGTTCATCACCATATTTTCAGATATGAGAACAAATAAAATGTGGTTTTGATCATGTGACATAATCAGCTGCACGACCTTGTCCTATAAAATAATGAATAATGGCTTGCAGTGTGTTAAACCGGTCACTCATACTGTAGGTATGCTCTCGATTCTGCATGCACAGCACCAGTCACTGTTTTTTCTCTTTCCCTCCCACTCTATCTCTTTCCATTTCCCTCCTCCTCTTCCCTTTCTCTTTTAGTGCCTGCTAGCTCCTGGTTACCATGGAGAAATGTGTGGAACACGCTGTATATTTTGAACCCTCTCTCACTCTCTTGCTAACTGCAGGATGTCCCCACACTGCAGTGCTGGCAAAATGGGGCAAGAACCTACAATCAGCCCTATGTAAGACCAGAGTTTGAGCTCACAGCTCGGCTCACTTTAAGGTAGCTACATAGTGGGCGTTGGTGTTAATGAATACATACTGAGAGAGTGAGTGTGGTGAGAGCTTAGAGCTCTGCAGGAACAGTGTGTATTATGACAATTAGTTTTAAAAAATCAGTTATTTAGGTCATCTCGATGCAATACTGATTTTTTCCATGCAATTTTTTGACTGGCAGCACAGCTGTAAAACAGGTTGAGTCATTATTCAAAAGATCTCACCAGAAAGGGAGCATTGATGATTAGCTGTGTAATTCAGCTTTTTGGATGAGTGTTTAATGAATATATTTCTGTAAACCAACCATGTCACACAACTAGTAAACACACTCTTCATTAGTGTTAGAATTCATCCTGCCTCTCATTTGACATGTGCTAAGTTAACTGATTACATGATAGTCATCATACTGTAAATCAATGTAACCCATCCTACTGGTATTCCTTGAATAATCTAAGCCATGTGGCTATGGCATGCATATGCTTAGACAGACCTAGATGATTGGATTATTCTATGGACCAGGCTTCTCCAACCAGCTTCCTATATACAAAAAAGGTTCCTGAAGGGTTGTTTTTGCTTCTTCTTTTTTTAATGTTCTAAGTGAACCAGTGGTAACTCATCCATAAGGGCAGGTTTATATCAACCTTTCAACAAATATTCATCTTCATACAATTCTCATTCACAACTCCACATGCTTTAAATTCCACTGAAACATTAATTACCTAGTTTCAGTGATCAATTATTTAAAAAATTTAGCTATTTGCAAGATATAAGTTGATTTTCCAAGTCAGTGTTCCCTATAGATGTAAGACACAGTTGTGGTGCAGTGAGCACACTGTCCCATTTAGCTTATTATTATTATTATTATTATTATTATTATTATTATTATTATTATACCCATCACAAATGGGAACTACAACAAGTGCTAATAGAGGTCCATTGGGGTGAGATTCATGCTGCCCCATGCTCAGAGGAGCAGCAGCAGGCAGAAGTTAATGACATGGTTGCCAGATAGGGCAAGTTCTAAATATTTTGTAGTTGCCAAAATTTAGTTTTAAAGCAAATAATCAGAGTGAAATCAAATACTTTTCTGCAAATAGGTCAAATGTAATGCAGACAGTGTATCTATGATGTACAGAACAATTTGTGTTGCAAGATATGTTGCAAAGATTAAGAGAGTGAAAGGGGGGTTATGGAGTAGATAATGCCAGTACAGAAATATGTCAAAAACATGTGTGGATTACATATTTCCCCTGCAAAGGCTGAATCAAAGACTCCCTTTTTGTGGGGGGTTAGTTTCTTTTGTGTGAGGTTTTTTTTTTTTATGTACTTGGACTTTGAGATGTATTTGGGCTAGATGATTTACACGGTTTACCCTGTAACTGCTGCATCTAAAAAGAACTGTGTAAAAGCTGTTAGACTGTACATTGGTATGTTGCAGGATCTTAACTGCCTATTATAGGCTTACTCTAAAATACATAAAATAAACTAGATAGCCTCTCAACTTAATTTTGTTTGTGGCTATGTCATCATTAAAGTCAGCCTGTTGAACCAAAATATATGGTCACAAGCTACTACTGATTAGAACCCACTCTGATAGGTAAACACTCTCTTGTAGGTAGTATAGGTTCCCTCCAGAGGGACAAAAGGGTTTGAGATTTAACCTTTTTTTAACAAGTGTAGTTACCAGCTTTTGACAGAGCTGAATCAGCTGTGTGAGTTATGAGGTGAATCTAAATGTTTTAGGTTAAGTAGATTTCTAAGACCAGGGCAGGGCTGGAAATCCCTGTTCAAGATCAAATGCACGCCACTGTCCAAGGTGCTGAACGCTGTTATTTTTCTTGTGAATTGACCTTGTTTTGCAAATGTGACTTATTAGCTTTTTTTGTGAGTCAGTGTTGGTCCCAAGAGGTGTGGATTAATTGCACCTCTAATAACAAGCACATGGTCCCTCAGCTGAGATTATCTAAGATGGTCTAGAATCCAAAATGATGTTAATCAGTCACAATTTTCCTGATACTATTATTGTTGTTGAAGCATTGTAGATTTTAGGACAAAGCAATGTTTCATGGTTTAACCATTTCAAGCTGTCATGTCCTATGCAAATAAAAGTGAATAATATCTGTTCTGTAGATTACCACGCAGTCAGGAATAAGGAAACGTGCATGTAATAATGTATTGCTCTGAAAGCTAATTAAATGTACAAGAGTGACCTTTAAGTTCCAATTATGTACCTTGAATCATTTTAAAGATACACTACATTCAAATAGATACCCACTAAAGTTACAAACGATGTACAATTAAGGGTACCACCCCATTGACACGGAAAGGAACTTTTTAGTGCACAAGTATTTTCTGATTCATAATGTTATTGACTTACTCAAAGCAGTGCCAATGATCTCCTATAGCTCACATTATGTTGATCGTTCTGTTCAATATTATTCACAAAGGGCCGGTGTGGATTCATGTTTTCATTCCAGGGAAACAGGAGTCACACCTAACAGTTGATTGAAGACCAAAATCAGATTAAACAAGTGGACTGAGGTGTGGCTTCTGCTTTGCTGGATTGAAATCCTGCAGCCACACCGGTGCTTTGTGAATAAGACTGAAGACTCTTGCTCTAAAACATAAATCAGTGCAAAACATGAAATTTGATATGGAAGCTCTTGATGTGTTTAAGTAAAGTCGACTCAAACCATCAAATCAATACCGTAGAGAACAGTCAAATACAGTATGCATCAATATGCATTATTATTCGCCTGACTGGAAGAAGTACGCTATTTTAAAGACATGTAAAAGCAAAACGCGTAATACAAACAGACTGCGGGAAAACTTTTTTCTTTTGCACATGCGTCGAATGCAGAATTCTGAATTTTGATCATGCGTTAATACATGATCCGATGCTCAGAGAGTGATGCACATTTACTGTAAAAACAGCAACTGGCTTTTAAAGCGGAGGAGGGAACCCATCGCTTGCTGAAGAATTTGTGGGTTTGTGGCGTGGAAAGCACTTGTGTTAGTACAGTGTGTCTGCATTGCGTCGGAGCCCCCTCCTCTCTCTCTCTCTCTCGCTCTCTTCCTCACCACTCTGTGTGCGTATGAAAACCTGCAATGCTTAACATCATCTTGGACTTCTTTTCGCTTGCAAATCTTCATTCCTGCCGTCCCACCCTCCCTTTCTCCTTCTCTCTTCAGCCTGGCGGCGTATGTGTGCCAGAGTGTATGTGTGTGTGTGTGAGAGAGAGAGAGAGAGAGAGAGAGAGAGAGTGTGTGTGTGTGTGTGTGTGTCTGTGCATCTCGGGACGTTCGTATCTTTTTGATTTGCACCAAAGAGGAGAAAAGCTGTTGAAGCTGCGCCTCGCTGGAGAAGATGCACCCCTCACATTGTCATCGGTATCACATTTTTTTTTTTAACGCGTCTTCATCTTGCACCCATCCGGTTCCTTCGACATGAGTTCAACACCCCGTCTAAAAGATTTCGCTTGCCTGTTACTGCAAACTCGGATTGCGTCTGAAACGGAACATGGGACGCACCTCTGGATGCTAACGAAGACAAAGCAGCCGATTAATATTTCAAGAAAGCGCATAGAAAGCGCAGCGCGTACTGCTGTAATGCGATATTCATATTGAAAAAACCAAGGGGGGCCAGTGCAAAGTTGGAGCACCGGCAGCGCGCGCGCACACCAACACACGCACGCACACACACACACACACGCACACACACTGATGGAGTGACCCGGTACAAAACAAGCCCTTAAAACCTCGCCAAAGGTAAGCACAAAAACACTGTTCTTCACTATTTGCTGTTTGCTAAGACCACACTGCAGTGATCAGTACGTCATATAACCTGCTTGCAAAATTTCCAGTGTTGCATTAACACCTGCAGCGTTTATATAAGCACTGCAACACTGTATTTGACACGCTATATAGTCCATAAACTCAACATAATAACTATGCCGTATCGTAACGCAAGGTGCAATACACTAAAACATTTTGCACCCAGAAGGTGGGCAGGAAACTTAAACTTGAACGCTGACACATAAATTCTGATGCATTAATGCCGCTCCTACTGAGGAATAATTTGCTGACCAGGCAAACCTACTGCAGGCTTTTTCTGCTGTGATATCTTCTGATATCTAATTACCATCCTTTCTCCCCATCTGTCTGTCTTGTTTTTCTCCGGTTGAGTGGTGAGCGAAAGAAGATGATGCAGTGGTCTACTGGAACTGGGAGCAGTCGAACTGGTAGTAAAAAGGAACCATATGAGCTTTCTCTTCTAATGGGGCTTGTGTCATAGACAGTGTAAACAGTGGAGAACGTAACAATACAGGAGCTGGATGTCTGCACATCTAGCTTCAATATTTTTTCTGGTACTGTGAGTCTAAGCTGCAGAAATGACTGTGGTAGCGGGAGATAACATGGATGAGACCTCAACCCTGCCAGGGCATCCACATGATCCGTACCCCCATGACCATGAGGACCACGAATGCTGCGAGCGTGTCGTTATCAACATCTCAGGCCTGCGCTTTGAGACTCAACTCAAAACACTTGCCCAGTTCCCTGACACATTGCTGGGCAATCCCAAAAAGCGGATGCGCTACTTTGACCCTTTAAGGAATGAATACTTCTTTGACAGGAACCGGCCAAGCTTTGATGCCATCCTCTACTACTACCAGTCAGGTGGGCGGTTAAGAAGACCCGTCAATGTCCCTTTAGACATGTTCTCTGAGGAGATCAAATTTTACGAGCTTGGAGTAGAGGCCATGGAAAAATTCCGGGAGGATGAGGGCTTCATTCGTGAAGAGGAGCGTCCACTGCCAGAAAATGAATTTCAGAGACAAGTATGGCTCCTGTTTGAACATCCAGAGAGCTCAGGCCCTGCACGTGGCATTGCAATTGTGTCAGTCATGGTCATTCTGATTTCTATAGTCATATTTTGTCTGGAGACCTTGCCAGAACTCAAAGAGGATCCACGGGGGTATATGCAAACTATTGGGAACAGTACTTTCTATTACAAGCCAAACATTTTCAGAGACCCCTTCTTTATTGTGGAAACCCTCTGCATCATTTGGTTCTCCTTTGAACTGATTGTCCGTTTTTTCGCTTGCCCAAGCAAGGCAGCCTACTTTAAAAACATGATGAACACGATTGATGTAGTGGCAATCATCCCCTATTTCATCACGCTTGGCACAGAGCTTGCTGACGATGAAGAGGGGAAGGAAGCAAAGGGGGGGGGTGAACAGGCCACATCTTTGGCCATCCTCAGGGTTATTCGTCTTGTCCGGGTGTTCAGGATCTTCAAACTGTCGAGGCACTCTAAAGGACTTCAGATTTTGGGGCAGACGCTGAAAGCCAGCATGAGAGAGCTGGGCCTCTTGATCTTTTTCCTTTTCATCGGTGTCATCTTATTTTCTAGTGCAGTGTATTTCGCGGAGGCTGAGGAGAAGGAGTCCTTCTTCACCAGTATTCCAGATGCATTTTGGTGGGCTGTGGTCTCAATGACCACTGTGGGATACGGTGATATGTACCCTGTGACCATTGGAGGCAAGATTGTAGGTTCCCTTTGCGCCATTGCTGGTGTGCTCACCATTGCACTTCCCGTCCCGGTGATTGTGTCCAACTTTAACTATTTTTACCACAGAGAAACGGAAGGAGAAGAACAGGCACAGCTCCTCAATGTGAGTAATCCCAATATTGCGTCCGACTCCAACTCCAGTCGACGCAGCTCGTCTATCATAAGTAAGTCGGAATATGTGGAGACAGATGATGACATGAATAACAGCATTGACAATTTTAGGGAGGCAAACCTGAGAACTGGGAACTGCACGATCCCAAACCAGAACTGTGTGAATAAGGGCAAGCTTCTGACAGATGTGTAATTCTTGCTCCACTTTTATTTTGAAGATACAACAAACATGACGTATTAATAATACGGGAAAGCTTTATATAGGCCTAGGTCAATGCATTATTGCATTGCATTTGCTTCACCAAGACAAGGAATACATTCATATGCCACTGAATAGCAAAATGTTTGCTGAAAATAAAGATATTGCGGATAAAAAGGAGATGAAAATGCAGGTCCAAATGGGAACTTTGTCACCACTTGTCAACAGTGTGATCATCAGGAAAACAAATAGACATGGATTATTACAATAACAGAATGTCCACAGCATCTGGAATTGAGTTCCTAGAGCATTATGCAGATTCTGATGCGTTATCTCATTTTGAGGGATAGGTGCTGTTGATCTTGAGGTGCACTGAACAGCAATGCACCTCATTATTAATGGAAAACCATGGCTTCTTGCCAACGCTGGTATTTCTCCATCAGATGCTAAAACTCTTACTCTTATAAGATCCAATACCATGTGAAAAAGAACATGGCTTTTGGAAGTGTATAAGCATGTTGAAATATTCTTTGGTTATCGATCATGGCATGCTCAAATCATTACCTCAATATTTTTTCTATTCATTTACACATTGCCCTCAGATTTCAGACTTTGGTTTTGCAAAATGCAGTGCTTATTATGTTTTGTTCCTGGTATGGATTGAGAAATTAATGTTTAATCATAAGTTTGGAGAAGTGAAGCTTTGAGGCCTACTCAACTCAGGTACTATGTATCTTGGTATAACTAATGCATGGCACCATTATTAATAGATCGTAATGGATCTTTTTGTATGTACTTGTAGATTAATACAGGGATCCATACTAATTTCAACAATATATTTTGAAACAATATAGATGTATATTGTAATGGCATTTATTAGCAATGTCATTACATTCCTAACAGTATTACATCTGCAGTTAATGGGACATGGAGGTGAAACCATACAGATTATAGAACTGGAAATTAATGTAAATTGTTTTAAGGTACACTACTGAGGTCTTTGTATGATTCCTGGGTATTTGATGGCCAGTGAACTAAACATTTTGCATAGGGGCTGATTCAATTAGGCTATACATACACCTGCCAGAGCAATGCTCAAGTCAAACAAATGCATTCATGCTTGTCTAACCAACTTAACAAGAATCAAACCAACACTGAACTTCTAAAAAGCCTCTCGTTAACTACCCTTTACTGCTTGCAACACATTTATGATTTTACAACATATTAACCATTTAGTCAACTTTACAAGTAAAATATTTAGTGTATCTGCTTTGACATCTACGCTGTTTGAAGATATACGTATATTACTCTGTATATGTTGCATATAGTGCCTTTAACCCCCTTACTGACAAAACTTTTAAAAAGTGCCTCCATGTACAATAACATCAGTTTTACTGTGCAACTCCTTTTAACTGTATGATGCAATGTCAAGGACCAATGTGAGTAGGATTTGTACTATAATAATCAGAATATGCACAGCAAAACAAAGTTTGGTGTTTTTGTGTGCATGACATATTTCAGAATGAACAAGGTCACAGTCCTCAGTGTGCAGAAAGTGATGATTTGATGATTGCTAAACTTATTGCTTGATGAGTCATACAAGGGAAAGTAAAAACAGTTAGACCTCAGAAAATAAGTGGGATAGCTTAGTTTTTGCCCTATCAAGCCTTGTACATAAATCCTAGTTGATCACCCCAGTTAATCTGAGAAACAGTCCATGTTGTGTATAGATGAGATGAAATATATATTTTTCATCTTTTTTGCCGTCTGTCCATCCATCTTTTTTATTTATTTGTTCATTTATAATTAATTTATTTTGTGTTTATATAAGCCTTTTTATGTGTTTGTCTACCTCAATTTGATCATGTATGGACTGAAATCCCAGAAGCTTAACATCCTGCTAGGCATTCTACCACTGCCTTTTCAAACAACTATTAAAGAACCTTTATCTGCTAGTTTATTCCAAAACAGTGTAAAGATTTGTGACACTGTTAAAATAACAGTCATCAGTAATCTAAATGTAATCCAAGGTACCATATTTATTCCATTTTGCAAGCAATGGTGTTATTTTTGGTTTTTAACACTGCCAGGAAATAAAGCAACCTACTGCTCAGAGTAAATGGTATATTTATTCATGTAGAGACAACTCTTAATTACAGGGAACAATAACAAATACTTTGTAAACCAGACAAATAATGCTACACTGGAGATTATACTGTATATGTTGGGCTGCATGTCTACTAATGAAAGCATTTTTGGAAAAGCAGTTTACAGATCTACTCAGAGGAACGAGCCAAGTTAGAAAGGAGTAAGCACATAACCCTGTAAGCACATAAATAGATCTTATATAGGAAGGGAAACAATGTAGCAGCAGTATGCTTTCATCCCAGTATAACACAAGTGTTTAATAAGCAAAATACTGTTCCTACATATTTCTATACAATAATACATTGAAAGAAAGAATGAGGCCAAATTTAGAGCCATTACAGACAAACAAAAGGACCAAGCACAGTTCTATTTTAACTCTTCAGTTTGGATGAAGAGCATGATTGAGATTTAACTGCCATTATATGTTAAAGCATTTGATAACGATTCAACATATTGCACTGCTCCAAATATTAGTATATATAACTAATTGCATACAAACCTGAGCATTATACTATGTATCACACAGGAAAGGTGGAAAGCATGACAAAAGCATTTATCATTTCAAGAACTAGGTCTCATTTCTGTAATTAAACAGCAAAGAAAGAAAATGCATGGGTCAAAATTTAAGTAGAAGATCTAAATCGAGAAGACTTCCATAAAATACCTATTAATTTGTCATAATGTGGTTTTATAATATGGAAAATGATTTGAATAGTTTAAAAACATGTATTGCTTATTTATTCATTGTAAGAAGAAAACTGTGCAAAAATTTTTTTAGTTTGTTTATCCTCATCTGCATTATACCCGAGTGGGTTGGATGTTAATAGTAATTTATTTATTTTTATTTATCTTTTTTTTTTTTTTTTACATCAGCTTTAATAACTATTATGTAAGCTTTAATTTAGAGGTATTATTGGGTATCTTTAATCAACATGATAGTTAATGACCAGAGATGTTCATATATTCTGTTGCCTTTAATTAGAATATATAAATGGCCATCCATTTTCAGAAATCTTGCACAAACATCATCGGACCCTTACTCTGAGTTGCTAAGAGCCATGTGAACCAGAGTAGCACAAAGTGGTATTCGGTCTAAAAGTATTAAAATGTATTGAATTGCTGGGATGAAATTCATCATTTAACATATTCTTTAATATTCAGCCCATGTCTCTGTTATGTTTAAAAATGGTTAATGTGGTGAGCTTTTGTGTTCATTTAACTGCCTAATTATAGTCTGCATGGAAAAAAATAAGAACCGCATGTTCCAAATAATTGAAATTATGAAAATCAAGCTGACTCAACACCCACATGTTTTTTTTTTAATTTAATGCCAAATTATTATTATTATTATTATTATTATTATTATTATTATTATTATTATTATTATTATCACATCTTTGTAAGTAATTTCTTTCCCATACATAGCTATGTGTGTTCTCTCTCTCTCTCTCTCTCTCTCTCTCTCTCTCTCTCTCACACACACACACACACACACACACACACACACACACACACACACACACACACACACACACACTCTGTTCATCATATGATGCTGGTGAAAGCATAGTCTATGGTCTATGCAAGGATGTTCCTCTCATGTCCATCCTATTGCACATCTATATCAATAAATATAAATGCCTATAAATATGATCTCTACTGTTTTTCTTTCCTAAGAATTATTCTGGGAGAAAGGTTGAATGAACAAATTTATTGCTCATTATTGAGGACATAAAATGTGACCAAAATTATATGGATACATCTGTGAGGAGCGCGAGAGTCCAGAGTCTCAGAGTACAGCTGCTGAACTTCCAAACTGAGAAGAGCCAGTTGAGATGGTTTGGGTACAAGGTTGCTCCCTAGTTGGCTCCTAGGAGATCTGTATCAGGCACATCCTACTCGACGGAGACCCCAGGGTAGACTCAGGCTGTGCTAGAGAGACTAAATCTAACAGTTGGCTTAAAAACATCTGGATCTGGATCCCCCAGGAGGAGCTGGAATGTGTGGCTAAGAAAGTGAGTACTCCTTCCAGTTTCTGAATTTGCACTGAAACGACACTAGCTGATCAGACGCAACACACGAGGGCCCCAGAGAAGGTAGACATATGAATCTCTGAAACATTATTGAGGGTAGTGATCCTTGTTTCCAGCCATTTGACTTTTACCAAGTTTCTCCTAGTGTGATATCATCAGGTGAGTGATTTAAGCAGAATCAAAATAGAGCCATGAGTGAAGGTTTGTTTTGTCTCTTGTGTTGGCAATGGTGTGTAAGTGCTTGGTAGCAACTTTACAGTGGGTGCTATAAAAGGTAAGCAGGTAAGCCACCAAGCCATTAAGTCTTATGCAGCACAGAACATATCTCCTGTATCACCTGACAGACACTAAAGGGGTATACTCCCTTGGTTAGGTATGATGGTGAAGAGTTATTTGGAGTAGAAGCTCAAGCTTTTCTTCCCAGCCCTTCCACTTCTCTGGTTGGGTCATCCCAATCTGTGCGCTTGGTGGAGGTATAGGGTGTATAGGATAAACCTCAATGGGCCACTCTGGCTCTGTAAGACCTTGAACAATATTCCATATGGTTGGAACATTGACTGTATCTGCCTCAAAATGCCAACTTAGCCCCAGCATTGATTCAGGAGAGTCTGCTACATCCTGTACAAGCCAAAATGATCTGACCTAATCTCCTTACATAAGTGGCTGATTGCCCCAGGTTCACTGCTAACCTACTGGCAAAGCTCAAGACCAGCTCATGTCAGAGGGGCTTAATTTGTCTATCGGGTGTTTGGCTTTTGCTTTGGTAGGTAGGACCTGCAGACAACTGTCAGTGTAGAAACATCTATCCACTATATGTCCAACTTTATCCTTTGGCTGACTGTTATCAATGAAATAGTGCTGCAGAACAAATGTAGCACAGCAGGAACCCGAAGTTGTGGTGAAGGGCAGCACCTGCAATTTATGCACAGCTAGAGGATTCTGGCATAATGTCAAACACACTGCAGCAAAAAGCAATCATCTGTCAGTAGATAGACTTGGGGAAACATGATCTCACTGTCTCCACTGATTGCCACTGCATGTTACAGAAAGGTGAAATAGATCGACCTGTAGTAATGATGACCTAAGTGTTGGCCCTAGCATCAGGTGTTCATTCAAGTTCCCTGATACTGACAGGAGCAATAAAAATACCAGCTGGTTCTTGCCATTGCAGATGACCATATGAAGGCATGTTCTATGTCTTGTCCTGGTTAACTAACATACCAAGATCAATCTAGATCACTGATCTTACCCAGACCAACTTTTCTACCTCTGTATTGTAGGATTTGGCCCTCTCTGGATCTTTAGAAGGTCTCCTTCCCACACTCCTCTGACTTGCCAATTTTAGTGGCATGAAGGCAAAGCTATTAAACGTCCAGTAATATTGACTGTGCCTTTAAATGGATAAGGATACAGCTACACCATGGTGGTTATGACATCTTGACATACTGTATGCAGTTGCGAATTCTCTGGTATCCGTTATAGGTCAAACTTATGCATTACATTGGATAGCCTTTACCTTTATTGGATAGTGAATTTTAGCAGGACTCTACTGCACTGAGTTATCTGGTGTGACCATTCACAAAGCCAGAATAGAATTTTATCTATTCTACCAACTCTTTAGTTAGCTTGGAGATGGTCATACACTGCCAGTGGTTGTGATCTGTGTTGTTGCAGAATAGACACTATGACTTGGACTTGCCTTCTTGGGGGTATTACTCTGAGCTGGAGCCTCTTCCTTGAGGATGATGTTTTTGTTTCCACAAAGAACAGTGATGGATTGCCTTGCCTGGTGTCCTCCAGACATAGATGCCTGCTTCTCCTTTATCCTGCTAGCATATAACTGTCTGATTTGAACCAGTTGATAAGGTCAAGCAAGGCGTGCTCAGATGGCTTACTAAACAGATAAGCTGGGAGCCATATCTTATCTCTACATGTGTAGCTGACATTGAAGTCAGTTTGTGTTTTTCTTGCTTGTTTATTTATTTTTCTTAATATTTTTGCAATATTTTCTTTAAATTCTTGTATTTGGAAACTTGCTAGAAATGTGCCCTTTTGTAGAGACTTTAATTTTGAAAAATGAGGCAGAGTGTCTCAAGGAAGAAAGGTATCTGCACCACATCTTAAATGAAGGAGTGTTCTGCATTCATAATGTTTAAGTTATTCTAATCATCTGAAGATAAAAAGGATCTCGCAAGATGCAAGATTATGTTCTCCTTTGGTAATATGCAGCCAATTAAGTAAGTTGTGTCATTTATTTATGTCATTTATAGGATTAATGTGGATTATTTTGCTGTGTACAAAGATTACAGTTATGCTGTTAAAGTGTATTTTGCTCTTTGAAAGTCATTTATGTCTGTCTGTTTTTGTTTTTCTTTTGTATTCTGCATTTTGTCTTTTTTATATATATATCTTTAGTTCTCATGGCATCTTGATAGTTATCCTGATGATGAACCTTACAATAAATTGCCAGTCTTCAGAGAATCCTCATGCTCGTGAACTTATGGAGCTATAACATGTCCCACTGAAGCAAGGGTCTTTAGCTTCCTGAAACTAGTACCTGGAAGGCAAACTTATCAGGTAGGACCAGTGCAGTCTTCAGCCACACAAACTCAAACTCAGTTTGAGTAAAGCTAGGGATTGTTGGTCGAGGCCCTCAGTATCTCTTTTTATCAGTGCATCTCTGTTTGTTCACTAAATAAGTGACCTTCACTACCATGCTGTTCATCAGTTCATCAGTTCATCAGTACATTTTACTCACCGAAATATAGCAACTGCCCTTTGTATTACTAATTGGTTTTTAGCAGGAATTTTTCAGAAAATTTTGTACTTTAGGGTTGAAGCTGTCCTTTTTATTATGGCTTGTCTTTTGTACTGTTTTTGGCTTTATGTTCAAAATTGTTGATTTTGTAAATAGCTCTGGATAAGAGTACCTACTAAGTGACTAAATTTAAAATGAATATGAAATGTGAATAATTTCATCCAGATTTTCATAATTTTGATGTATAATCAGTATGTACAGAAGCCCTAAGCGGCCATGCATTATCATTTTTTTTCTTTGTTGTTTCCCCGTGATCACGACTACATATTCTCATGATCTCGATATAACAAAAAGTTGTTTTCTCATAATCTCAACTTAATTTTCTCATGATCTCAAAATATCAAAAGTTGTTTTCTCAGAAAATCTCATGCCTTGTGAATGGGACTGGTGTTACATGCACGTTGGCATCTTCGCCACCATAAATTTAATAATTGCCTGCTGTAGAGATGGACTTTATCTCCGCATTAAGAGAGAGGGGTGTCCCCTTCTCAAGTCGTCAATCCAGCAGGGATGACGTATGTTTGTAGGCCAACCCGGAGGTTAGCATCACCCTGGTTCCCTCGACAAAAAACCAATAGGATTTTTCCATTGGCTTTTGGATTATTACAGAAAATAAGCTCTGTGACCATCAAAAGTTTATGATTCTTACATGTTTGTTCATCAAGATAATATTCACAAATGAACACAACTTATATGACTTTTGAAGTGTAAATACAATCGCCAGAAATAAAAAGCTAAAGTTAGGCTATAAACGTCTTTTTCAAAGCAGTCGTCTTTTTCAAGACACGTAAAACCTTTTTTAAAAATCCTGAGTGGGGTATTATTGATGTATTTTATGTCATAGTATAAAACGTAAACATGCCTTGAGCTTGTGTTAACCACAGACCTTATTTCAGGTATTTAATCAAAAACCCGTTCAAAAAGCCCATTGACTTTGGGATGATGGTTGTCGAGTACAGAGAAAAATTAAGTTGAGATCACAAGAAAACAACTTTTGTTATGTCGAAATCATGAGAAAATTAAGTCGAGATCACAAGAAAACAAGAAAGAAAAAATTAATAATGTATGGCTGCTTAGGGCTTCCATAAGTATAATAAGATAATAAGCACTGTTCATCATTCTGTATTGCTTTCCAATACTTAAGGCCCAAAACCCCAAAAAGGTCCCTTTTTACATGTAAATAAATACATTTTTATGAAACCTAAATATTTGTAAATGTCCTTGTCTATTTTGTGACATTTTCTTTCCAAATATAGTCAGGGTTTTTATAATTGGAATGTTACTCTTCACTGAAGATTATTTTTTAAACTACTGGTCACTAGACTTTCAGTGCTCATCTACTACACCTTTAATGCACATACCTGGTTTTCAGCTTGGTACAAAGAAATGTAGTCTATATTACAAAAGCCCTTTGCATTGACAATAATTACCTCCAGTTCCACCCTTCCTGTAGTTATCTTGATTGTTGAGTGTTATTGCATCCAAGAGCTGATAGCTCTGAATTGATTTGTCTATTAAGACAGCAGGTAAAGGCAAAGGAAGCTCAGCCAGTATTGTATTTAGCTGAATATGTAGAGACACTAAACAGTTTTTGCCTTGTCTCTCAGTCATAGGAACATATGTTGACATGCAGCTGATTGTTAGCCAATGTGCCCCAGCTGGCATTTATGAACAGAGAGAAAGACAGAAGAAAACAAATTCTGCCAAGCTGATCAAACATTACATAGTGTATTGGAGGATGGGAAAGAAGTGAAAACAGATAAAAGTGTTGTTACTGTAGTGTCTAATGAGTCAATCTGGCTGGACTATACATTAATTTGAGGGATATCTATTGATTGGAAATTATTCCACAGGTCTTGTCATCTGGACGTCATACCAGTTAGTTTAAAGGACCACTGTGGTGATTATTGTACTTTAAAAAAAAAAAAAACAGCAGAAACCTACTACCTGTTAATGTCCAAATTAAAGCCAGTTACACACTCTCTAACTTTTTCTCTCACAACAATATTGTATGTATCATTCATCGGCCAGCCTAAGGTTTAAGCTTTCTGCTACGGTACTTCAATATCATTAAGCACTTGCCAACTGCATATCTTTTGAACTTTTGACTCTGAATACGGTCCACTGTGAATTTAGTCATATTTTAGCCCTATTGAAGTCTGTTTCTTGTAATTTGCCCATATATCTCAGGAAGACATTGACTTTTGTAACTATGTATTCACATTGTTTGTATGAAAGACTCAATGGCTACAAGAGTCCACCTTTGGGTGTCCATACTGCCTAGTGCCTAGCAAATGACTTTAAGCACTTGAAATGAAAGCATATGATGTTTTCAGCTTCTCATTTTGAAAGCAGAAATTCGAACGCACCAATTTCAGACAACTTCACAGTCAATAATTGCACCACTACAACTTAATAATCACAAGCACTACATGTCAATTAGTACCACTTCAATATAATAACAATCATCATTGGCAGTCTCTCAATGTAGAGTATGATAGTTCTTCATCAGGTGAACTAGTATATATAATATATTTATATGATAGTATACTGTATATGCACACAAACATCATGTAAATATATTATAGTCATGGCTGATGTTTAATAGCCATTTAATTTAATGTGCATTTGGACTGATATTGGCTGGTATACAGCCAATATATTTCAGCAGGTGATATATCCATAAAACATAATCAGCAGTGATTGGGAAGTACATTGATGAAATTTGGATGTAATGAGCACAAACAAAGCAGATTATTTCCTCTATCATCATTTTTTCCCCCAAAATGCCTTTGGAGGAGAAAGTAAAAATATATAGCGCACACATGGTCCAAACAAAGTACAAATAACACACAAAGACAGCAGGATAGATGCATGTTTTTTTAATAAAAGGGGTACATCAGTTTACCATATGTGGTACTCAGAGGAAACATGGCACGAACCCAGTAGAGCATTGCAGACTAGATCATGAGAACAGCTGCCTAAATGTCTTTAAGTGTGTGTCAGATAGTTTGCCCCACAACATTCGTTTTATGCCACCAATGAGACCTCATGATATAATGTATTGCTCACTGCTAATAGTTTCACTGTCAAGCTATTGATAGATATTAGATTTCTGCCTTCCCATCTAATATTACAACAAGCCTTCACTGATCTGAAATAAGAATAACATAGGCACTACAACAAGTACTATCAAATGTCTCCTGTAGGTGGTCCTGGTTTCTGCTTCATACATGAGGGTGGGAAGAAAGGCAGCTTTGTGAAATATAAGGTAGGAGTTGGGGTTGAACTTGGAGGAAAATTGAGTTTGGAAAGCGCTGCACTTGCACAACTTAGGAGGTTGTGGATTTCATAGCCAGTCTTAGCCTGGAGGATATGTGGTCTCCAAGGTCTGGAAAACATGTTCACATTTAGGTCTGATTATAAATCCTTTTATAATTTTAAAGACTGAAGGACTGATTTGGTGATGGCTTATAGAGGAACTGGGCTTTCTTCAGGTTCATGTATACGTCCAGGGGTTGTTGTGTTCTGCAGATCTTGCTCCGAAAATTAATTTAGATCATGTGATCATCAGCATATTACAAATGGTCATGGTGGAGACTTTGCTTTCACCTTAAACCAGTTGTTCAGGGACCCCTTTACCTAGAAAATATTCACATATTAAGCTCATTAATTAAATATGTTCAATAATATTCTGGCTATTGATTGGCGCTATTGAGCTTTTAATTTGTGGATTTTCCAATGATAGAAACACACTAGGTCCAAGCTGACATTATTTATAGGCATTAAGTTTGGATTAAACTCCTTCAGTTCTACTATCCAGTTTATTATCTAATAACTATAGGTACTTAATGCTAAATATAGCAGCTTTCATAATCGTGGGTTGTGATTTTCACTATAACATTTTTTTTAATAAACCAAAAACTCTAACCATTGTAAAACTGTAATCATAACTCATGCAACAACTGCTACTACTACTATTACTAATAATAATAATATTCATCATCATTATCATCATAATTATAACCACTATAATATAAAAATTATAACATTTATAACCCTACAGCATAAAAAATTACACTCACCGTTATATAACAATAATTACAATACAAAAATCATTACAAATAGTACAGTACATATTAAATTAAATTACTACAACAATATAACTATTTTACACTATGTAAGTCATAGTATTAACCACAGAGAGAAAACATCCCTTTCTTACAGTATATCACAAACATAACCCATAACACTTCAATTTGAAACTCATCTTCAAGCTGCAGTAATCAAAGACAGACCACAGAAAAGGCTGACATGGGACATGGAATCATCAAATTCAAAGGACTTCATTCCCTTCTGTGCACATCTCACATTTCTTTTGGATCTCAAGATGAGATCCCAAGGCACTGTGTCTGGAAATTGACTACAACCAAATCAAACCGAATCAGTTGGAATGTAGATGCTGTTCATAAATTAGGCATCAAGAGGAGAGAGCATGTGGGAAGCGAGTCACAATGTTTTATTCATGGATGGGTTTGGGGTGTTGATGAAATCTCAGATAACTCCCTTGAGAACAGTTGTGTGACCCATGATTAACCCCTTAAAATCCCAAGACCTGTTAGTAGTCCAGACTTAACTTTCTCACTCTTTTAATTACACACCTTTCCTATTAGTATCACTAGTTACTGAATAATTCGCTGTAGTTACTGAATAGTATTTAAAATTATCTACTGAATAATAAATTGGGAATTTATGGGCTTAATGTGAGGTTGACTGAATTCTCCCTCATCCACAGTATGCATTAAGTAAGCTATAACACACAACAGACTTTGTTCTTATCTGAAAATAATCCACACTGAAGTAGATTATTTTCCTGTCCTGAAATGTGTCATTCCTATTTTAACTCATATACAGTACATGGGATGGGATTTGTAATTTCCAGTACAATATAATTTCTTTCTTTCAAACTGTTCACACACACACAAAATTTTCAGTACACACATACAAACCACAACTCTGATATCCATACAAACACACCCACACAATTATAGTTGCATCATTTATTCAGTTGGTCTTCAGCACTCTATAATACAGCAGAATCAGAAAAAAGGAAAATTATGTATTTTCCCTATAGGCTAAACCTGAGAAAATACTACACATTTCAGAAATATTTTTTAAAACCTGTTAAAAAAATGTTTTGAAACCTTGTCAACAAAATAAAAGCCTATTAACACAGACTGTATGATTTTATGCTTAAACATCACAGGGATTAAATATTGCAGTTTGAATGGATTTCAATGGGGACATTTTTGTCCTTAAGGTCCTGAGTGTAACTATTTTGTGTACCTAGTTTAAAATAGATTTATGAAAGCAAATGAAGGTGAAATATTAAAATTCCAATAAAATTACACACCTTTTGCAAAATTTATGCTGTTTGCATTAACACAGACAAAATTATTTCTTTAAAAATGAAAAAGACAAAAATGTCCATACGGACACACAAGTACCTTGAGAATTGTGAATGTGCTATAAACTCCAGATTGTTAGATAAAATCACGATACAACCACCAAAATCAAAACCACAAAAATATGTAATGTCGGAGGACATGTAAGATTGTTGAGGCAAAATGATTTGAAAATTTTTGCTTGTGTCCAAATGAGAGTACATTTCTACAGTATGCATGCATCCAGATGCTTTAAGAATAGCCAGAAAAGGATGGTTTAGTGGAGCCTCAGGCATGGTGCATGTGGGGTTAGCGTGGGAGTAGAGTGAGCAAGACAAAAAGAAAATGCAAATAATAAAAAGCATACAGAGGCAGACAAAAAAATAGGAAAGTGCATAAAGAATGAAAATCAGTGAATCAGCTGTAGCATATTGAAAATAAAGTGTGTACACCTGCAAGGAAAGAACAAGGAAGAAAATACATACACATGCGCATATAAATGTACACAGCAGCATGCAGAGGCACAGATGAGAGCTGCCATGATCTTCACCCGTTGCATTGTGGGACATCAGTGTTGCACGCTGAGCACGGCAGGATGTGGGGAGCTTTTGGCTGCTCCACACAGGCATGACTAAAAATATATCTTTTATGCCAACATATGTTCACACACTGGGCGGTTTTTTGGCAGCAGCTCAACAGTTTACAAACTGTTCTCCTTTTTAGATCATGTTTTTCAGATGAAGGGAGACATTTAATGATCCTTAACACCTTTAAGCAAGATTGCTAAAGCAAAACAGAGGCTCATCTATCTGAATTTGGGTGTACCTGCACTCCATGGTTCATCCCTCACCTCCTCTTTCTCCTCACAAATTTGCTCACAATAACGATTTCAACAACTGAAACAACATTTCAACAGATTTCATCATAGCACTGGTATATGTACTGACTGCTAACCCAAAACCTACTGTATCACTTGTTCTTGTCTCTTTTTTCACTCACACTCTACATCCATCCTCCTACACATTCCCAAGCACTGCTAACCCCCACCATCCTGCCTACTAGCAGCACCCTGCTCAGTCCACTTCTCCTCTCCTTTCCTCTCCTCTTCTGCCTCTGACAGCCCACTCGTGGGCTGGTTGCATAATGCCCAGGGCCTGTTCAATTACTGAGAAATGCTCCATGGCTGTGTTGTTTGAGTGAAAATCAGTGAGTTGATCTGGATGAAACTTAAGCCTTTGTGAAGTGGACTTTTTGCTCTTCCTCTCGTCTCTTTGTCTAAATATAGTCAGGATCTGTATTCTGAAAGGAACTTGCACTGAATAACTATTTATATCAGAGAAAAGATCCATGCCAAAGAGGACGGTTTCCACCACTTTCACTAAGAGGCAGGGCAAGAGGGGTGTGAGTCATAGATGTGCAGAAATATACAGTATGTACTAATGATTGCATGTGAAACTTTTTCATTCATTTTCAGCAACCGCTTCATCCTGGTCAGGGTAATAATTGTTGCACACCTATATTTAACAAAGATATTTTTTTTGATAAACATGTGTTTTGTTTGCAGTTGTTTGATATCCATGAGAGCAGGGTATTTTTGTGATTTTTTTTAACAAAAGATCAAAAGGTTAAACTTTTTCATAGACTTCTTTGCTCATATTTACCAAGGGTGCCAATATTAGTGGAGGGCACTGTACCTTGGATGGGATACCAGTTCATCATGGCAAAAGGGAATATTTTTTATATGCATTCTTTTTTTGTGTGTGTTTTGATTGTTCCCAGATTTTCTAGCTAATTTATTCATGGCCAATTCCCACCTATCAGGCAGCTCTCTCCTAACACTCTCTTGGACTCACTGGGAATCGAGTTCATGATCTCTAGATGATAGTTTGAATGCTTTTCTGTTGCCCCACTCAAGAGCCCCTTACATTTATTCATTTAAAAAACTGTTTTTTTTCTTTTCTTTTTTTTTAAAGAAACTGTGACTTTACAAAGTGTGGTACAATACATACAACCAAGTAGACAACTGTAACTACTAAAAATAATGAGAAAATAAAGATATGCAGATCTGTTTATACACAGTAACAGTAGTAGCTTTCTTGAAGAGTTTTTCTAATAGAGAAGCCATTTGTTTTAGGGTTCCTTTCTCCATCCATCCATCCATTTTCTATACCACTTATCCTACAGGGCCGCTGGGAACCTGGTGTCTATCCCAGGGAGCATAGGGCACAAGGCGGGGTACACCCTGGATGGGGTGCCAGTCCATCACAGGGCACAATCACATACACGCTCACACACCCATTCATACACTACACAGCAAAATCCACAGAAACAAACCAACTGTATTGGAGGTAATTTCAACACTTTTAAAGTGTCCGGAGGGGTCCACACGCCACAGTGTCATTTTAACACTTTAACAGAGTTCACATCAACTCTTTGTATAGTTGAAATTTAACACTACTCAAGTGTTAGTTTCTCAACACCAGTGTGCAGTGTTAGAAATTAATTCTCATAGGATTAATTCTTTAAGTCTCATAGTGTTAACTGCATACTATAAAATGAGTTTCCTCTAGTGAAAATCTATAAAATGAGTTCTATAAAAATCTATAAAAATCTATAAAATGCATACTATAAAATGAGTTTCCTCTAACACTATAAAGTGTTAATATACTACTTCACAATTAAAATCACATTTAAATGCTTACAAATATAGAAGGTAAATAAATAAAAAAAAAACAAGTTGATTGCTTTATAATAGTTTTATTTTTTCAAGGGCGTTAACATTACTGACCCCTCAAGTCAAGTCTTTCTAAAAAT
>JANDJT010000092.1:11697767-11721690 GCA_024331685.1 Stegophilus panzeri | reverse complement strand
CTCTCTCTCTCTCTCACACACACACACACACACACACACACACACTCACACACACACACACACACACAGTTCTGGTTTCATTTTCCACTGCACAATCCAAGTTGTCTCCTGACTTCTTGTTCATTTACTCAGACTAAGAGACAGTCTTGTGCAACCACTCTTCATCCTGCATGTCACACAAATAATGATGTGAGGATGTTCAAAGGGTGTAATTTCCAGATATTTCTAGCATGCAACATTTCATAACATGCAGTTCAAAGTACACTACATAGATTTTACTTGTTGCATCTCAACAGTTTCATTACTAATAACACTCACAGTAGATACCTCAGCTGCTGCTGCCATTCCATAGTTTTCTGTCTGTCTCAGATCACTGTTGAGATTCATACAATGGATATTAGACAGCACCATGTCTACTTCACTGGCTCTCTACCACACCACTGCCTACATTGTGTTATGACTGGGCGCTTCAGAATTGTGGATCTATAGAAACTACTGTATTGGGTAACTTGTAACTCTGCTTGGTCTTGGAGTACATACACACACAAATATATATAAACATTGCTTGGCGTTTTTCTAATAACCAACTGTCCAGTTTTGGTGAGTCTTTGGCTACTGGAGCCTCAGATTCCTGTTCTTGGCTGACAGGAGTAGATCTCAATGTGGTCTTCTGCTATTGTAGACCATCTGCCTAAAGCTTTGGAATGTTATGCATTCTGAGATGCTTTTCTACTCACCGTGGTTGTACTTAGTGCTTATTTGAGTTACTGTAGCCTTCCTGTCAGCTTAAAACAGTAGCCATCCTCTTCTGATCACCAGGGCATTTCCACCCACAGAACTGGAACTTAATGGATGTTTTTTTTGTTTTTTACACCATTCTGTGTAAATTCTGTGAAATGTTGTGCGTGAAAATCCCAGTAGAGCAGCAGTTTCTGTAATACTCAAACCAGCCCATCTGGCCCCAACAATAATGCCACAATAAAGCCACTGAGATCAAATTTTTCCCCATTCTGATTTTTGATGTGAACATTAACTTAAACTCTTGATCTGTATCTGCATGATTTTATACATTGTGCTGCAGCCACATGATTGGATAATTGCATGAATGATCAGGGCTATGGGTGATGTAGTTTTCCTTGCTGTGGCATTCATTTTGTTTTCTTTTTAAACTTTAAGCCAAGAGAATTAGCATGAGAAAACACAAAAATATGATAATAATAATAATAATAATAATAATAATAATAATAATTCCTTACATTTATATAGCACTTTTTTTCTAGAAACTCAAAGTGCTTTACATAGTATAGGGGAGGGAATCTCATCAGCCACCACTAGTGTGTAGCATCCACCTGGATGATGTGATGGCAGCCATTGTGCACCAGAATGCCCACCACACACCAGCTATTAAATATGCAGTGTATGGGATTCACAAACAGAACAAGAGCCCCTGGCATATACACTAAACTGGTGATCTTTGTTTTGCTTATGGACTGTCATTGATTGTGGATTTTCAGACTTGCCATGCATAAAGGGAATAAAAGGAAAATGTTTGTAATATGTCAAACTTCAGCAAGATTCCAAGCAATTACATATGGATAAAATTAGTCTTATTGATAGTGTGGATCCATTACAAACTCCAACTTCAGGATTCTGTCCACTTGATGTTTACCTGCTAATAAAGCAGTACAATAATAAATTACATGTGCAGGTCATGTATTAAATATACTGAGACCATACACACTGATATGTACCCGAAAATTCTCTATATAGTGAAACACAACTTACATGACATGAAAATTTCAGGTAGGTAAGTTTTAGAAAAGCTAATTTCATAGGGTGGGGAAGACCTTTTAGCTTAGCTAATTAAAAAATCACATCAACATACAAGTTCACTTTTCCCATAACTTCAAATGAAAGAAAATGTTTTAAACATTTTACAAAGAGAACATTATATTAATTATATTAATATTAACAATATTAAAATATAGTTTTACACTACCCCACCTGTGCAAAGAAATATACTTTTCAGAATACTTTTTCCATTTACTTTTAAACTACTGGTGCAAATAAAAAAAATTAAAAATGCATTTTAGTTGGTAGATTGGTAGAGTCCAACCAGTCATTAAACATGTATAAAATCATCTATTCACATAATATCTACTGAAGGAGGAAAATGCCAATTATATTGTACTTTGCTTCTCAAGCTATTTCAGCCCATTGTACAGCTTTCTTTTCTTTTACCATGACTGTCATGACTGCTGCCATGACAGTTTACAACACAACAATAGATTCTCTCTATAAAAACTATTTCTGACAAAATGGTGGATCATCCATAAGACACTAAAATAACTTGTCAACAGAGCATTATTTTTGGTTCATATCAGGAATGATCAAAATAATATATAATAGAGCATAAGATCATAAGTTTTTCATGAAATTCAGTTGAGTTGCTCTTTAAAGAAAAAACACTAAGTGGACTCTATGTTGGTCTTGTTGACACTATTTTGCTCTTATCATTCAACCAACTAATGATGAAATCTTTTTTTCTTATCTACCTCCAGGCAGTCAGACATCATTCTGACACTTGTGGCAAAAAAACTCTGGCCCTAGAGCAGGTTATCCTTGAATTGTCATTCTCTTTTGATCACACTGCTGTTAGGGAGTACACAGTAGATCTCAGTTTAAGGTTGCAATTGCAATCACTTTTATCCTTCTCTTTGAGAAATGAAAAGAAAATAGATGAGTAATTATGTTGCCATTAACCTATGCTGTATAAATCACTCAAGGACTTCATATTTATTGCTTAAAGCTGCAGTACGGAACTTTTTTTGGTTAAAAATGAACAAAAATCTATCACTGACCAGGTACATAAAAAATCAATGTTCAAAATTGTCTCCTTACATTAACCCAATTCGCAACAGTAAGCTTATAATAATGATTTATAAATTGAGCTAACGGGTTGGATTTCGCTGGAAATTGTTAAGAGTTGACATCATTTGTGACATCATTCTTCTTTGTGTGGTTATGTCACGTCTGTAAACAGAAAGATGATCAGCCAGCTATTATATTGTGTGTTCGGAAGGAGGATTTGCTAGGGTCAGTGAGGTAAATTGCACTTATTTTCTGCTAGCTAGAGAGCAACTCACTTCTACTCCAGGAAAACCGTATCCGCCACCACCTCTGTTGTCAAATATTGGAGCTAATATAAAACCCATACGAATATCTCAGTGTTGCAAAGACTCACGAGACAAATAAACAACTGCAGCTTCAAAAACAAGCCCAATATTATTATAGCCTGTTACGGTCTCAGTGTAAACAGACTCAATAAATAAGCCTACAACATATTAAATGAAATCACTCGCATTTATTTTATAAAAAATCATCAAACATAAACAACGCTTATAGGGAGGACAGGCACTATCCACTCATCTCTGATCACCTGCATGCTGAATCTGATTGGAGAAATGGAAAAGATTACAATAGAACTATATCAACTATTAGTATATACTGTATGAGTATGTTTAGCTTGTTGTTTTTTTTGTTATAACCTGTAATTGTGGGAGGGTGAAATACACTACAGCGGATTTTCCTAACAAGCAACCATATTTTTAAAAACAAGCCTAAAAAAACACAACCCGTGACCCGGGTTGATTTTTTTCAAGCGACTTCAGAAAAAAAGAATACCAAAGACGTGTATTATATGTGGGCTTGGCAACTCTGATAAGTATACCTCAAAGCATCAAATTCATCCGAGCAGAGGAGCACAACCCACCCCAAAAAAAAAAAAAAAAATTAATAACCAACAAGTAACTTTAAAGTAATTTTATGTTTCAAACACAGATGGCAAAAGTTCAGTACTACAGCTTTAAATATAATTAGCACTTTAAAAAATCTACCTCTTTGCTTTGACCTACAGTTACTGTTCATTGCACGTATCTTGCATTCACTGTCTATGAACTTATTGTCTGTCTTTTGTCTACTATCTTCTCACTACTGTTTTTGTCTATTGTCTTAGACAAGACTGATAGTGACTAATAGTGTTATATCATAGACTGATAGTGTTTTGTCATACTGTACATCCCTTGTATTGGTATAATGACAATCAAGTTTAATTGAATTGAATTGAATGACAAATCTGCTGACTGTCAGCTCACTAGAAGAGAACTAGCTACATGCTAATTTCAAAAGTAAGGGAAAACAGAAATCCATTATGGAACTGGCAACTTTTATGTTTGAAGGCAAACTGGCTCTTCTCCTGGTTTATAATGAGTTCATTCAATGCAAAATTATCATGCTGAAGCCCATTCTCACGAGGTTAAGCATGATCACATCATGGCCCTGTAAAAGAAGAATTGGAGGAACATAATCTGCTTGGTTTGCTGCAGAGTTGGAGCTTTATTTGTACTTGAATTCATGATGTTCTATTCAAAATTCACCAACTGAAATGTATGAGAAAATTGCACTGAAATTTTGCTGTTCCTAAAAGATTCATGGCCAGAATGAGAAAAGTGGAGTTTTGAACAGACTGTTCCAGTGTTTTAAAAGATTACAGTCTCGTTAGTGAATGAGTCACGATGTGCCTCTTTGTTTGTGTCTACCTGTGTTCCAGACACACTGAAAAAAAATTCTAGCAGTCAAAAAAAATAAATCTAAGTTTTCCTTAATAACAAACAAACAAATACACAGAGCCATGTATTTCAGGTAATGCTCAGAGGTTGAGAAAGCTGAGAGGTGCAGAAACTGGTGAGCTTTCAGCAGATGTTTTGGTCTCAGAAGTGGCATGAAGACCCGAACATTAATAGGAACACTCTGGTGTCCTATATACTGGATATACTAGATAGGCTACCAGATACTACTGGATAGACTACCTGGCCTCTCTTTCTCTATTTCTGTCTTTTGCTCTAATGCTAATCATCACACCATAGGGTCAGGTTTTTCTGCAATCTCCTCAAGTTCCATTTCCATCATGCACCTGCCCCATTGTGAGTTAGAAAACCAGGGACAAAATGTTTCGTTCCTTTGGACAGCGTGTGCTCAAGCTGAACAGAGCCCCCATACATATTCATAATGCACGTCCACTGATATAGTAGTAGTATTTGCTTTCTGATAGCAAGTATTGCACCCTTAAATTTATTTTGGCTTCCTGTGTGTGTCTCTCTCTCCCTCCCGCTTTCTACTACATGTTTTAGGGTATCCTACAAGTGAAAAAAATATGTAAAGTATATGGCAGTTATATGGCAGCCCTTGAGCCACATATACTCCAGCTTTATGCTAGTTCTGTAAATTATGTATATAAGCTACACACTTGATGTACTTGATCTACAGTATGTAAACACTTTATCAGCTTCTTTGCACATACAGTTATAGATATCAGACATCTGTAAATGCCTGCCTGAAATTTGCAAGGAAATTTGTTTCTGTTACGACCCTACGAATTTCTGTTACGACCCTCACTTTCCACTGACACAGCATGTCTGATGTAAAAAAAAAAAAAAAAAAATTTAAAGAAAAAGGGTTGTAACATTAAGTAAAATGTTTTTCTTAGGTTTTAGCCTGTCTGTGACTTTAATGGTGTATTGAGGCTTATTGTTGCACTGCATATAATATTGTGGTGAATGTAAGTAGATGTAAGCTGTGGTCTGTATATGTTAATACAATGCTCTTTTGCTGCTATGCTGTTTGTCCCAGTTTGTGTTCATTCTCTGTCCTGGCACAACCATGAACATTGTGTAGGACGTTTAAATACTCTATGTAGGCACTTTCACATAGGAGCTGGATAGTCATGGGACCTCATATATACTGTACATCAGCCCCAGGCCATGTATTAGCTTAATGCAGCCTTGGCTCCAACTATGTCAGTGCAGGTTCATTAATTTCTGACCACAAAAACAGCAAGTGGGTTCAAATGGGAAAAATTGTCTTGCATCCAACCAAATCAGTGACACATCGGTATTATATGACTGAGTTACGCTTGCATGGATGCCTGCATATAAGTGAATGAATGTACAGTTATGAAAAGGAACAACATACAGTATCCATATCATTCTCTGAGACTCAGTCTGGCAAAAAAACACGTATTATCAGAGACTTGAGTACAATCCATGTGTGATTTTTTGCCAGACCCTTTATTCACAGATATTCATTTGAATATGGACCTTCCATTATATGAGGTACATAGAGCTTGTTTATTGTTTTTCTCTAGCCTGTTTATATCTGAGAGTGAGTCAGTCTTCTCTTACACATGAGTGAGTGTCCAGATGGCAAGAGCACGCTAGAGGCTTTGCCTTAATTGGGACTGATTGAGAGATGGAAAAAGACTATGAGGTAAAATGCCATTAAATGGTGAGAAAGAGAATTATCTCCTCATTACAGCTCTAACCATGACAACTTTGTCTTCTATGATGTGGCTATGGATGGCATGAAACAGATTCTGTACTGAAGAACAAAAAAAAAACATTAAAGAGGAGAGGAACAGATTGAAAAATATCAAGTATCATATATACAGCTCCCATGTGCTGAGAGAGTATAGAACAAAAACCCAGCTTCAAAATTACTGTCTGTGGGCTAAGCATCAAGGGAGTAGCAGGCACAAACATGGAAACTGCAGTTTAGTTGATTCATGAGGGTGTTTCAACATTAATTACTACACATCACATCCATATCAACCGGAAGGATTTCACACAAAAAAATTCCCTTTCCTGAGGGCAACCCACAAAACATAGCATTTGAACTTCATCAAGTGTCAGTGGACCTACAGTTGGAATATTTTGCTTTGGTCAGATGATACCAACATCAAACTTTTGGTCATGTTTGATGAAAAACAGGGACTGCATACAAAAATAGACCCCAAACCTAGTGTAAGATATGGCTGCGGGTTATTGATGCTTTGGAGCCACATTTAATCAAGGTCAGATTGTGGCTTAGAGTAATGTGAGTGCAGACTTGTATTTGAAAAAAAAAAAAAAAAAAGACTTTAGTCAAAAACATTGCAAAACCCAACAAAGGACATGGATGACATGACATGACATGACATGACATGAACAGGAGAGAACAGATACTTAGCAATGAAATACAACCACATCAGGACTTAAATAACAAAACTAATCAAGGTAAAACTGAACACAGGTGTGCTTAATAAGGAGCAACAAAGCAATGGTGCAATTTCTAGTCTAGTACGGCCATTTTGTGAGGCTGAGGTGTATTCTGGGAAACTGAGTTCTTCAAGCTTTTATAAAGAATGGCATGAATTCATGGTATTCTGATAAGTAACAGAATATTTTAGCCCAAAACCTGGTATATCTTTGAACTAGATAAGGACCCTAACATCCAAATCAACACAAAGTGGTCGCTGAAACAAAAAGCGACATTTTACAATTGTCATCATAGTCTCTGTGTTTAGTATGTGTGTGTAGTATATTATAGTCCTGTGATCTGAATTGTACAAACCAAAGTATATAAAGGAGTTTGAAATGTTCTGCTTGGAGGACTGGACCAAGATCATCTACAAGTGTTTCTAAACTTGTTGGATATTATCGAAAGAGAAGCGGGTGTTACTCTTTTAACTCTTTTAAATGTTTCACCATTTTTATGAAAGGTAACAATAATTCTGAAGTTGATCTTATGTGACTGTTATGCATTATTCTATTAACTGGTCCACCAAATTAATCATACAGGGGAAAAAAGAAGCCAAAGTTATTTGGGTTTTCAGAAATAGCTCCTACATCTGAATGACACTCCCTCCTAGTTTTAAAAAGCATTGATCAAACTATTACCTATACTTGTGTCTGTGGAGACAAAACTTGGCACAATTATATTTAAAGCTAAAAGCTAAGAGCAATAAGCAGAAATGTGACTGAGTGACTTCAGGAAAGAGAGAAGCAGAAAGAAAGTGTAAACTAACATGTAAGAGCAACAAGGTCAACACACAGTCCAACTCTACATGCAGATATTCCCATAAGCAATATCTGAATATCTGACAGTCTTTACCTTCTTTCTTTCTTTCTTTTACAAAAAACGCAGCTTTTTTAAATGCAAGAACCAAGGTAAGTTTAGTTGTAGTCATACTGTAGCAGTAATTAGCTGGATTAATAATTATGTTGATGAAAGGTCCTCACAAGGATAGTAAGATGTGTGTGTACGTGTGTGTCAGTAAGAGCTTCACATGGTGAGGAATAGGAGTCCTTGGCTCTGGGATTTCAGCATACGGTTATGCCACCATGGCACAGAAATAGCACGAACACATGGTGTGGGAAGAAGCAACCCGGATGTTCTTCAATCCAACAGTGAGCCTTACAGGTGTTTTATTTCAAAGCCACAGTGAACAAGTGCCATAAGCAGTTCTTGTTCAATAACACTCACATACACATTCAATCCATGAAGCTATATTAGCAAATTCACTTTGTAAATAAGCTATAATTAGCAAAGAGATAAATCAGCATGAGTGCTTCTGGTACATTTGGCTTGCTCATCTCTACACAGAATGATGGTCCAGAAGGCAGGAAGCTTTTAGAGAGCTGAGATATGGACTCAGGTTTGAAGGAAGGGCATCCCCATATTTCCCATAATAATATTACGTGGTGATCTCCACATTATTTCAGGTGGAGAGTCAGAACCCAAATATCCACAGAAATCATTATCTTTATCAATTAATTAGCACTTTAAACAGGAAAAAATTAAATCATTTGTTAGTCAGTCCTCTTCCACCTTGATGCACATTTTTAGTACTATGTCAATTAATATCATGAAATACAGTTCTCTCATTTACATTTGACCTGCTTAATTCAATATACATTTTTGTGCATGATGCATAAAAGGGTGGTGTAATGATGCTATTAGAAGAAGTACAGTTTAAATCAGAATTTTATACAAAAGGAGAAAGTGCTACAATGTGTTGTGCTCCTTCCATTCCCCATTGAAACCTGGTTGCATTTAACTGGGATGGAGGCAGAGGGCAGCCACATACACTCATCCTCTGAATGAGTCACTTCACCATCTCTCTCCTTCACATTCTCTCCCTCACTGCCTGCTCTCTGTTTCCGCTCATGCTCTTTCTGTCCCATTTCTCTCTCTCCTGTACTGTTTCACTCTGCATTCTTACATTTTTCTTCTCTCTCTCTCTCTCTCTCTCTCTCTCTCTCTCTCTCTCTCTCTCTCTCTCTCTCTCTCTCTCTCTCTGTTACACCTCCCCACATACTTATCTGTCACAAGCATTAGTATTACTCATAAAATTTTGCTCTTGCATGAATTAGCAAAATGTGATGCCTAGACACTCTCTTTGACCTTGTCCCAGTTATGCACTTCCATTAGCAGAGAACAATCACACAAGCAGAAAGAAAAGGTTCTAAAGTATTTTGAGAGCAAAACCTCTCAAAAAGAGTCTTGTAGCTGCTGCCACCCAGTTAGCTCTTACTGTGTCTGATCAAGCAGCAGTGCCCATGCATCAGTGCAACCACAATGTTATTTTATCTTATCTTATAATAATAATAATAATAATAATAATAATAATAATAATAATAATAATACCTTAGATTTATATAGCACTTTTCTAGGCACTCAAAGTGCTTTACATTGTATGGGGGAAAATCTCCTCAGCCACCACTAGTGTGTAGCACCCACCTGGATGATGCAACGGCAGCCATAGTGCGCCAGAACGCCCATCACACACCAGCTATTGGTGGAGAGGAGAGTGATGTAGTGTGGTAATAAATTTAAGACACAAGAAAACACAAGGGTAACAGAGTATGTAGTTTATTGAGAAAGACTATCATACACATCATACACTGGGGAGCGAACAGGACTATAATCTGTGGGTGAAAGGCAGTATGGTGGTGTGTTTGTAGCAAAGGGGATTCCAAAGTGATAAAAAAAAATGAGGCCCTGCTGGCCTCACTAATACCACTTCCAGCAGCAACCTTAGTTTTCCCCAGGAGGTCTCCATTCCAGGTACTAGCCAGGATCAATCCAGCTTAGCTTCAGTGGGAAACTATGGCTCTGGCTGCAGGGTGATATGGCTCTGGCCTTGCCATTATCTTATCATGCGGGATCATAAGCAGCTCATAACCTACAGAACAAGCTAGCCACCTAACAGTTAGCTACTGTATATAAAAGATATTTGTTTAAAGCGGAAATGGTTTGTCGTGCTGTAATCTCACAGTGAGCTGCATGGACCATAAGGCTGAATGTAGGGGCATTTCCATGGCTAAGAAATCCAGCTAGGCCTCTAACACTAGCTAGCTAGTTACAATATAGCATAGAGAACAAACACATAACACCTGAGGCCTGTTTCACGAAGCTGGTTTTGGTGGCTACCCAGGTAGGTTTGAGTTTAGTTGAAGCCACTCTTACTGTACCGCAAACTGTATGTGTTGCTATGTGGCATTATTCCTGTCCTAATATATTTTCACAAATTGATATTTATTTTATTCATATTTAATTTGTTATTTATTAACATTTCATTTATATTAAATGACATAAAATATGTTGGGATTATAAGTTTTCAATCCGTTTGTTGTCATTGTGAGCCTGTAAAAGTAAACTTACGCATTTACACAATAAGCAATTTTCCCGAGCTTTGGCAGCCAAAAACCAGGGTTGACTGAGAAAGTTGATAACCAGCGTCATGAAACCTTAATTAACCCGAACTGGATTTGTTTGGTTTTGTTAACTCTGCAACTTGTAGTATGTGCTCCAGGTATTTTATTATCTAATCTGTGTGTTTTATTTTCTAGACTGTGCTCACCAAAGTAAAAAAATTCTATAAATTAAATAAATACATATATAAATAAAAGACACTAAGGCAAGCAGGCTTGAATCACTCATGCTACCAAGCTTGAAATATAAAAATATGATGAAACTCACCAACACCTACCATTAGTCACTACCGGCTTTCATGAGATTTTAATTTCCTAAGTTCTTGATATCAATGAGGTCTAACACAATGCGAATAAATTGTCTGATCACCTCTCATTTACTGTCAAATTTGAGAACAAACAATCGCCTTACCTTTTTATCAAAAAAAGCTAAAACTCTATCAGATTTGAATCATTTTCCTTTTATAATGCAGTATCACACATTTTCACTCTCTCACGCCCATTTGTTTAAACTCTCATGTTCGTATCTCCTGATTGGCTGTGGCTCCTGCCCATCACTGTGTAGCAGGACTTCTATCATGCCTAACATTGAAATGTGATGACGCTGACAAGCATTATTACGTGTAAGATCATTTTTACTGGGACTGAAACCCCAAGAGTAACACTAAAGAGTTTTTAAAAAAAGTGTTAGTTTTATATTTCATTTAAAATCTGCAGAAAATTCTCTTTTTAAAGACTTCACTTAAACATTTTAAACAGTACAAAATAAAAGGTAGAGAGCATCTAACTGTAACATTTACCCTTTTCCAACTGCTGAAAGTTATTAAATGGTAACATGACATCATGTTCTACTGCAGTACGAGAGGTGCATACTTTACATGACCGTTATGGATTTATCAGGTTTCAGGACTTGCTCTTATAAACAAATATGTTTGTGTATATGCAACATTGTGATGTGTGTCTTCATGGTCCTGATAGTGTCCTTCTTTTGGACACTATCAGTCATTCACCTCCTCCATGCTGCATGCAAATGGCTCTGATATCAAAGAGCATATGATGTATCTAAGTTGGTATATGATGTATGTGGAAAATTTCTTGCCAATTCTGAGCCAACACCCTGGACACAGCCCTGACTGTGAACTACTATCATAGGATTGTCAGGATGATTCAACATCTGATTATAGAGTATTTTTTCTCCACTATATTTTTTAACAAAAACAGCAACAATTCCTATGCACTGTAGGATTAGATATAAATAGATTAATTAGAATAAAAAAAGATAAATTATAAAATACTGAACCTCTTGTATCTGGACCTCTCTTATATGTATATATACTATATAGTGTGAGTGGCAAAAGTATGTGAACCTTTAGAATTAGTAGTTACTTTGAAGGTGAAACTAGAGTCAGGTGTTTTCAATCAATGGGATGATAATCAGATGTGAGTGAGCACCCTGTTTTATTTAAAGAACAAAGATCTATCAAAGTCTGATCTTTACAACATATGTTTGTGGAAGTGTGTCATAGTATGAACAAAGGAGATTTCTGAGGACCTCAGAAAAAGAGTTGTTGACTCTCATCAGGCTGGAAAATGTTACAAAACTATCTCTAACAGCTTGTATACAAATATATGTATTTTATTAGTGACAGTTGATAATGGTAATGTTAGCATCCTGGTGTTTTCTAGCTAATGTTATTGCTAGGCATCCTTCACAAATCATACTGTTGATTGTACTAAATCATAAAGGGTCAGTCAGTCAGTTGCAGCTTCACCTGCTAGATAGCGTTTAATAAAAACTTACCTATACTGTGAATCCTTTAAACACTAGGCATGTAAAAGAGTGCCACTGTCTATATTTGTATCTGTGTGTTTTTAGTGCTCCACGTGTCCTTATCATATTTATCCTTATTCATATTTAAACAGGAAGATGTGCATGCTTTCTGTCTATCTAATGTGACTAAATAAGCTAGATAACTAGATGTAGTAAGCTAGATGTTTCAAAACAACAATGTCTTTCCCCAAATCAGAATATACTATGAAGCAGCAATGCAGAGCTGCTGTGAGTCAGTACGGGGTCCTTTAAGCCTATATGATCTGGGAAGATTTGCTTTTAATAATGGAGAACAATCATTTGTCTGTATGAGCTATATGGATTTGCAGCTCTATAAATAAATCTGAAATACATGTGCACCACTGTTATCTTGTTTCCCATGCAACAACTTCGAAAAACAAGAAAATGTGTCTCCCCTGGTCTAGTGCATAAAATTTTGGGTTAGTTCAAGTCTTTTGCAGATGAGAAATTTGCTGAAACATGGCAACCCATGCGACATTTTCTATGACCACCAAATGCAAACAGTATTTTCCATATCAAATATGTATTTTCAGTACATTTATCAGAAATAGTGCCCATTCTTAGATTTGAGCATGTAAAGTAGCACTGCTCTTTAAATTCAAATAGTGAGTGTTACATAAGTGCACGCACACACACACACACACACACACACACACACACACACCTACAGTGTGCCAGAATAAAGTATGGAACCCAATAGCTGTTTATTGAGATTGAGCATACACCCAGGGATAAATACGTCCATATCACAACATAACCTTCATCTCATCCTGGAGCTGTGGTTAATGGGGGATATAAACTGAGCTGGAGCTGGGATTACACACGTGTACAGTGTGTAACAAAACTCTTCATCACCTCTTTATGGCCTGAGGAAACATGACCTGGATGTAACAGCAAAATGGCTGTCGCAAATAGCATCACGCCTCCAGTCATGGAGAAAATCCGGTGCATGTGTTTATACTTCACTAGGGCAAGGACAGATATCTCTTCCTGGAAGAGACCTACAGTGCTTTAAATGTTAAAATCTTATCTTATCGAAAACTGGGAAAGTGACCGTGACATCACCCACATCTATGTTTCTGTGTGAAACCAAGCCTGATATAGACCACCACAGATCACTCCTACACTTACATAACAGCTTATAAGTTCATAATGACTATATATAGAACTCCTCCGCCAATGGGAAATGTAATGTAATATAAATATGCTACACCATCTTGTGGTGGTGTCTTGGCTGTTCTTTCTGGACAAAGTAAAAGAATATAATAAGATGTGTGGTGTGTGTGTAATACTGATGTGTGCATATGCTAAACAAAAACAACTAAAAACCTGACTCATGCATGTCTGACTCATCCAATTATCTATTAATTTAATAACATTAGGCTATATAACATATAATTTGTATGTGCATACTGAACATTGAAAGTCTCTTTATTGATGGAATAAATGTTTTTTTTTTTAATATCTAGAATATACCATCCTTTGCACCACTCCTTTCTTGCAGTACCTATGTTCACCAATACTGGGCAGTAGAGAGAGAACTATTGACGGAGCTCTGCGGCAAAGAGGCAGCCTGCAGGTACTGTATGTGCATCTCCAAGCACAGAGAGCACCCCACATCTTCATCCGCATCCTCCTATGGCTTACATCTCATGACATTCCCCAGACTTTCAGTGCAAAATATTTATCCTTTAACCATACAGGCACTTATCTGTATGTGCCACACAGGCACACACAGATAGGGAATGCAGTCTGCTGTTCTCTGTAGCACTATGACTGTGAAGAATCTCTAATCTTATCAGCGAATGTTTATGTGAATGTATGGCGAACACATTGCAAGAAAATGAGAATAATTAGAGATGAGGGTGGTTGACTCCTAAAGATGTCTGATAATCGGCTGCTTACATTTATACAAAAACATTCACATCTATGTGGACACTGCAGTTTTTACCATCTAAATGCAATAGTGCCAGCTTGTGGCAACCGTTAAAAAAAAAACCCTACCCACCACCAGCTCTGCTATGAGAGATGTGTGTCATTCACTTCACTACAGAAAAAGAGAAGAGTACTGCCGTGAAACAGCATGATGAGTTTCTGGATTGAAAATAACAAAACACATCGTGAGAATCTGCATATCCATCTCCATGGTAACAGGACATCAGAATGGCATGAACAGGAGGTTCATAAGGCAGCACAATCTCCAAGATTGATCAAGATTACATGACCGCTTGGCCTGAATGATAACGACAAGTTAGGGTCATTTTTAAAACAGACTAATTATAAACATAATGAGAATGTATACATGGGCAATCATTACATATACTTGGCACAGTTATGATTTATCTTAAGGAGGAAAATTACATAGTTTTACAGACTAAGCTACTGTAGATATTGTCCTGAAGTTTATTTATGCATCAACTATATAATATAAATGACTTTGGAGCTATTTTACCAAACCAAAAACACCATCATATTCCAGCACTTCAGATAAATGTGCATCAAAACTCTAATATCCACAATATTAACTTATAAACTTACCTCCCAAACATGATGATGCATTAGCTTTTTCTGTGCAATATTTATTTTTGCAACATTTCCTTGTTTAATATTATTATTAGAGTGCAACAGTTGTGTATATAGTATCCTCTTCTTTTCATAACAGAAATGTTATATTACCAGTATTGTCTATGTCCTTGCCTTTGTTATCTTATTGTAATGTTTAATGTCTACAAATACTAATCACAAACACCATTATCGGTTATGCAGAATAACTGGAACATTGCTTACAGCATATAAAGCCTTACAGGAATTGCCTCGAAAAGTTAGTCTTACAAAGGACGCTTGCTGTAAAACAAGCAGCAAAAATGACTGTTATTATTATTATTTTTTGAATATTGAACATGTAACGAATACATTTATTATTATTATTATTATTATTATTATTATTATTACTACTACTACTACTACTACTACTTCTACTACTACTACCAATATTAAAATAATGTTAAACCTAACTGAAATGCTAAAAACAATTCTCCAATGTCACTGTTTGTCACTGTCACTGCTGGATTACTAACTGACTAGTCAATCTTTCTGACCCATCCCTACTTTATCTAAATCCATTAGGACCCTGAAAGGTGCTCAATCACTGTAAACTAAACCACATTTTCAATGCTAGTCAGATGAAATCTTAGTGATGGAAAATAGGAGAAACCCTCTTCATGGCATGACTACCATAAACACCTGTAGTTATCCTAATGGACACCAGAGGCACTGCTCTCACCCATTTATTTATTTATTTATTTTGGTAATTTCAGCTTCCAAATATTGTTAATTCCCAAGACACTATTAGAGTCCATCCTTCTCTGTGGCATGTTGTGTCAACTACCACATTTTTTTTTTTTATATGAGTCATACAGCATTGCAAATTTTTTTGGAGCAATAGTCACTCAGTGTAAGCCAATCACTAAAAAATGTTCCTTCTGAAGTCCTGGCACATGGCATTGCTCAAGTTTGATGATGAGATGTAATTGTGTTTCATAGTTCAGACAATCTTCACCACGCCTTACTATTTTAAGCAATACTGTAAAGAGACTAAGGCTAACTCAGATATTCTGTGATATTGCAGAGGATTTTGGAGAAAAATTCACATTGTGTACATTTGTGTTCTGAAATGTCCATAGTTGTCTTGTAAGCAAGAGAAAACACATTTTTAGTAACACATTATTTGAAGGGTAACTAAATTCAGTCTTCATAAAACATTCATAAGAACAAAATAAATATTGTAATACTGGAGAATTTATATCCGACTTGTCAAAAGTCAGATTGATTTGATGTCAAAACTCACGTGATCACACCAAGGATTTTATGAATTACATTGCTTTGTCTTTATATGAGACAGAGAAAGGAGAAGAAACCTCAATTACCATTATAGGTCAACTGTTTAAAACAGTCATGTAAGTTAATACGTATTTTGTCTTTATTAACAGCACATTCATTAAGCATTCAATAACATTGAGTATTGATCTTCTACAGTGTCTACCTGTTATCTTTTAGGATGTATATTTGCTGTACATACTTCACAGAGGAGCATCGAACTGAGTGCTCTTCAACTGAAGTGCTGGCATTGAAAACTATTATGAAGCATCAATACAATGCAACTTTATTTATTCACAAAGCCCATATGATCCAATGCCCTTAACGTATGTGTGATGTATGTGAAACTACAGTTTAAATATACTCTGTGTGTGTGTGTGTGTGTGTGTGTGTGTGTGTGTGTGTGTGTGTGTGTGTAAAGACAAATCCAGCTCTGTCATGCTCAGTCATTTTCTTTTTTTCTTTTTTTTTTTTTTTTTGTAGAACAGGTGTGAAATGAAGAGAACAGTCTGAATCCAAGACTGGGTTTCCTTTTGAGCTCTGTCCCAAATTCCCCATGGTCCCTCCTAAGGGGCTTCACACAATATCACTCTCTTTTTGAGAGACAGAGCATCTGTTAACATCCTCAACGTAACCTCTATGCATGTGGTTAATGAAGGTAAATAAATTATTAATACAAGTAACTCAACTAGTATTAATATTATTATATATTACACATTTTGTGTTATGCACAGATAAATATAAAACTCTATATTTAGAAAATTAACAGTCGATCCCAGCAGCAGAATCCTGTACTCTAGCCACTGAATAATACATCTGTTCATTTGTACTACAGTAACCATGATGCACATATAATCAATCATATGACACATTATTTCTCTTTTGCTGCATCACATCGAGGGTGTCACTGCAAATCCCAGTGGATTGGAGCACAGCATGCAAATTCAAATTGCCAGTGTTATCTTCAGAAAACAGATGTGTGATGGTCTAGGTCCTAAATAGAAGGGAAGAAAAATTAGAGCAGTGCAATCCTGATGCTATATCTGTGCCTTGCCCCATCCCACCCCACTCCCTTGTAATAGTTTTTCTTAATTTCGGGTCTCGGAGAGAAAGAACCACCAGGATGCATCTGGGGATTCGGATAGATGCCATTTAGAATTGCTATCTGCTTTGCTCTTTTTCTGTCTTGCTCTTAGTCAATATGTCTTCCTGCTTCTATCTTTCTGCCCAATCTCTTTCTGTCACTCTATGAAGCATTATATAGCTCTGTGTCCCTCTGTTCTCCGTCTTTCCATCATTGATTGGCCAATGTATGCCCTTCTCCCAGTTTTTCACTTTTTACCCATTCACTTATCAATTGGAAGTCTGTGCAATGACCTTAGACCTGCTTTGTTGGGGTTAAATTAAACTCATTGTTTATATCTGAAGCACATTCACCATCTGATTGCTCAAAAAGTCTTTTTTCCAGCACCGGCTCATGAGTGCAAATTCATAAGAATTCATAAAAGCAAAGTGTAGCTTTTAGTTAAGAAGAACAGTGAATGTTTTGGTTGTAGATTTTCTTACAACTACAGTCATAAAAAATCTACTGAAAGCAAAATCAACCAGGTTATGTGTGAAATTGGCTTACTATAGATAGGTCAGCTAAGACCCACCCTAAGAGTTACATGCACAGACAACTATGAATGGCCTACATGATGCTGAAGGAGGAAGGATGCAAACCATTCCAACAGAAAGACAGAATCCTTCCACTATACACTAATATAGTTCTGAAAACTACCAGCTTTCCTGAGCTGAAAGTGATGTCTTATTTACACATATCTCAATCACAAGTAAAGTTAAAGAATTTTAAATTCTTGTCACCCCAATAAGGAAAAAAGAGAGAATTACAATTAAAGATTGCATTCCAAATGCAATGCAAAAAAACCCCACCTACCTTTACATTTATAACCTACCTGGAAAACAACATGACTGTCAAGTATTAAAGAATTATAATGTAAGTTTACAATGGAGAATTTGTTCTCATTGATTATCACCATCAACCACATCAGTTTCTGACGTAAAAGTGACATGTAAACGCTCAAGATAATATTCTGATCCCCCAAATTCTGATTCCAACCCCTGGAATATGCCTGATGGATTGAACATTGAACACTGATGCATGCATTTCATGCACCTTATTCAGAAAATCATCTGAAAGGAGATACAGTGCTTTGAAAAAGTATTTGCCCTGTCCTGATTTCTTCTGTTTTTGTCTATATCTCATATTAAATAGTTGTAGAACTTCAAACGAAATACAACATAAAACAAAGGTAAAATGAGTAAATACACAATACAGTTTTTATTTTAGTTTTTTTTTATTGAAGCAAAAAAAAAGTTGTCCAACACCTATCACCAATGTGAAAAACAACAGTAATTTTCCCCCTTAAACCAAAAATCTGGTTGTGCCCCCTTTAGCAGCAATAACTGTAACCAAACACTTCTAATAACTGGAGATCAGTCTTTCACTTACTTCTAGGTGTAGGATTTACTCCTATGATTTGGATCATTGTCTTGCTGCATAATCTAGTTGCGCTAGAGTTTCAACTTACAGACTGAAGACCGGACATTCTTTCTTTAGGTAGAAAGCAGAATTCATGTTTCCCTCAATTATAGGAAGTTGTCCAGGCCCTGAAGCTGCAAAGCATCCCCACACCATCACACTTCCACCACCATGCTTGACTGTAGGTATCGTGTTCTTTTTGTAGAATTCTGTGTTTGGTTTATGCCAGATGTAACATGAATACTGTCTTCCAAACAGTTCCACTTTTGACTCCTCAATCCACAGAACATTCTCCCAAAAGGTTTCAGGATCATCAAGGTGTGTTTTGGCAAAACTCAGATGATCCCTAATGTTCTTCTGGGTTAGCAGTGGTTTTCACCTTGCCAATCTTCCATGGATGCCATTTTTGCCCAGTGTCATAAAAAGTGGCCTTTATTGATGCAAGAGAGGCCTGTAGTTCCTTTGATGTTGTCCATGGCTCTATTGTGACTTGCTGGATGAGTCGTTGCTGTGCTCTTGGAGGAATTTTGGAAGGTCAGCCACTTCTGCGAAGGTTCACTATTGTGCCGAGTTTTTCCATTAGGAGATAATGGCTCTCACTGTGGTTCTTTGGAGTCCCAGAGAATTTGAAATAGCTTTGCAACCCTTCCCAGACTGATGTATTTCAATCACCTTCTTCCTCATCATTTCTGGAATTTTTCAAACAAAGTAGTATGAGATATACACAAAACTGAAGCAATACTTTTCACAGCACTGTATATGTTCCTGCTAAGTCCGCAAGGAATTGTGGGTGCTAACAGATGCTTAGCTGTAGGCTAAGTATTTAGGAATGGCAACTCAGGCATGCTTACAACAACCATGTATATAGGAATATTCTAATGCCTGTACACATATAAACATCATATTCAGAATATGGCTGAAACCTGAATATAGACCTTAAAACAGAATTTGATGTGCATGTAGTCAGTGTTGTTTGCTCTACCATTGGTGGGAAAATAATTACTGATTAATTTTGTCACTTCTGTGACAGAACAGTACTCCTCCTCACCATCAGAAGTTACTGTCACTCAGGGTCTAATCAGTTGTTCATTTTCTGGCAGCCTCCTGATTCTGTATTCTGTTGCATATGGGCTTATAATTTTGCCAGTATTTCCTGTTGTGCAAGTTTGTGTTTAACTGTAAATCTCACGAGGTTGACCATTTCACTGTCTTGTTTAAATCTCTTGGATTGCCCCATTATTTTGATGATTAATGCCATTACTGTGTTTGAATATTGTCTACTTAGGAAACTGGATTTTATTGTGTCTTAATAAACTCTGTACATGGAGCTTCACTCTACCACAAAGTCTGTCTCTTTCCACAGTGTAAGCATTCTTTTCTGTTTTGATGATGTGATGGCGCAAGTGCATCACAGGTATTTTGGAAGTTGGTATCTGATTACAAACTGAACTGATTAGAATATATTTATTTTGCTATGGCACGTAGCTATCCAACAGCATCAATAAATCATGATGTTCACTGCATTAGACAAGCACGCTTAGCTAGCAAGGTTATTAGCAGACTGAATGCATTAAATGCTGAGAAGAGAAGCAAAGATAAGAGAACAAAATCCACTCATGGCACAACTATAACATAACATACCAGCAACCACACAAACTACACACAACCACAGAACTTAAATAGGGAACTAATTGGAAAAACACAAAACAGGTTAACACAATCAAGGAAGAATGGTGAAATTTAAAAAAAAATGAGTGAGAGTGCCTTCTGGTGGTCTGGGGAGGAATTGTCTGTGGTAGGCATGACAAAGCATATTACTGGGAGAAAATACAGTTTGGGTCAAAACCTGATTTTCAGAATTCAGATTACAATTACAGACTTCCATGCACATGTATTTCCAACTGATGGCTCATTTATCTTTTTGTGGTTCCTAGAACTGATATCATTAACCTCTGGCTTGCTGCAGTATGTGTTGTGTACTAGGACTTAAACCAGCTGCTGTCTGCTTCCTCTTGCACATATTATGCACTCCATCCAGTACAGCCCATGACAGTGCTTCTTAAAAATAGCTGATGCCATTGATGGTTTACAATACCACAGTCCCATCAATGTTGAGCCTAGCTGACTGACAGAGGAAAGACATCATGCAGGGAATAAAATAAGAACACAAGCAGTACTAAATGCACAAAAGCAGGTTTAATTCATCTATGCAGAAAAATTTAATACAAGTCCATTACAGTGAAAGAAAAGATTCAATGTACAGTATGTAACTGCAAAAGTCTGTAGTTCCACCCAAACAACTGCATTGTGATAATCACCATTCTAAGGTAAGGTAGAAAGATTGGCACAGTACCTTAGAGTAACCAAATCAATGAAAGAAGCTTTACAGACATTTTAGATCCTAAAGAGCAAGCCACAGGTGACAGTGTCCTCAGAATCTGTCCTCTCCCGGATGACACTGGATAGCGGGATTTTAACTCATTACTCTTCTACAACTGTTAAGCTCAAAACACTATTAAATGTGTGTTCAGTATAAGTGCCTTGTCCTGGGATGAGCACAGAACAGTCCTTATGATTACAACAGTACTTCTTAGTATGTACAACTCTACAGTATCCAGGTGAGATTATCTATTGAATCAAGGGTGAGACCTGGGCAAAGACTATTACTATAATGCCAAAAATGTACATAAGCTAATTTATTGTTTATTGCTAAACAACAGCTATTAGCAATGGCTAAAGTTTATTATTTATTGTTGTATATCAGATATTCATATAAAATGTATACATTATCTACTGCCTGTGATTGTATTCACATTACTGTTTTTTGTACTCCTGTCCCCAAACAAAGACTAAACAATTGACTGCATTAATCTCTTTATCCAGTGCCCCACTTTTGACTTTTAACCAGTGTGTTATGCAGATTAGCACATTTTAGGCCATACTAATTGTAAATACTTAGCTAAATATGCAGCAGAATAATTCTGAGGTAATTAAGTGGTTGAGTGACTGTAGTGTACTAAATGATCATGCTTGCATACTATTCACATATATACCACTCACATCTATGATGAATAGTGTGGATTATATAGTATATACTGGTGAAGAATACAGTATACAAGCATTCTGAACACAGTTCTAGACAAATGTGTTTATGAATTTTCCAAGTGTCGTTCAATGCCTGTACAACTGAAATGTGTTCGATAGCCACTCAGTTGCATCCACCTTATACATACACACTCATTGTTTATGAGGAGAACCATTTCTGTTGTTCTTGGTAAAGTCCCAACTACCAAACAGAGTGTTTGTCTATAAGTGAGTGGTATGACATGGTGTGTCCTCACTTCCCCTTGCACCCATTTACTCTCTCTGTTCGCCGTATTACCATGTAGGCATCTGTTGTCAGGAATCCTAATGCTCATGCCAGCATGCATAACTCATCCCTCCCTCTGTCCCTTTTCTTCTCTCTCTCACCATAGCCTACCCTCAACAGTAGACTCTTCTTTCTTTAAGGACTGACTGACTGTCTCTTTCTGTCTTTCTCTGCCTGCATTGCGAAAAGCATTTCATGTGACATGTAGAGATATTTCCTTAATGGTATAATGAAATGTAAAATATTTTTACTGCCAGTGCTGAATACAGGAACATCTCTAAATCATAGGGCACTTTATTCAGGGGCCCAGGAACACTAGCCACAAGGTTGGAATACCCTGGATGGGATGCCAGTATGTCACAGGGCATGGAATGCTAGTATGTCACAACAAGGGGCAGATCAACCCATATTCTACTTTAACCTCTTTAACCTCGCTAACATGTGCTGTGTCCAAAATGGTGTCCTACTCCTTACAGTCTACAAAATGCATTGTACAAAGTGCATAGTGTATTAAAACTATCCCCTATCCACTATACTATTTTGGCCTCTTATAAACACTATATGGCCTCCTTATACAGATTCTTAGAATGATATTCTGCCAACTCTAACACTGAAATGGAGAAAAAAAAAAAAAAAACACAACAGATACCTGAACTTTTCCATGCACAACTTGCACATTGTCACCTCTCCAACACTAGCAAAGGTTTCTGGTGAAATCTTCACATACGGACAATTGAACAGTGCTGGCTAAAGTGATCAGTGACCTACTGCTTGCCTCACATTGTCCATGTGTTTTTGTTCTGGTTCTGCTGGACATGAGCACAGCATTTGCAACTATTGACCATGACACTTTAATGGATAGCCTGTTGCCAGTTTGTTAGAACAAATTAAGACTTTTCAGAGCCTAAAAATGTATAGGGCAGCATTCTGGTGTAGTGTGTAGCACTGTCTCAGAGCGTCAGGGTCACTGGTTTGATTAGTGAGCGCAGGTGACTGTCTGTATGGAGATTCTGTGCATGTTCTCCCTTTGGTGGACCTCTGGGTTCTTTGGTTTCCCCCCACCTCCCAAAAACATGCATGTAGATGGATTGGTTATGCTAGATTTCCCTTAGGTGTGCCCTGCAATGAAGGGGCATCCCATCTAGTGTTTATTCTCAGCTCACTGCCAGTGTTCCCAGGATAAGCTCCACTGTGACACTGATCAGGATAACGCAGTTACTGAAATTGAATTAATTAAACATTAATTTGGTGTCCCACAAGGCTCTGTTTTGGGTCTCTTATTTTTTTATATTTTATATTTGTTTAATTTTGTATCTATTTTATATTTTATATCTTGCCACTTGGACATGTAATTTAAATACATTATGTTGGCTTTCACTGTGGTGATGACACATAACTATATTCCCTAAGGCATGAGGTGGGAATACACCCTTGTCCATTGCAAGGCACCATGCACACACACACGGGCAATTTAGAGTAGCCAGTCAACTTGTCAGCATGTTTTTGGAGAGTGGGAGGAGACCAGAGAACCAGGACGAAAGTCACATGGACACAGGGAGAACATTCCACGCGGACAGCATAAACTGAGCTCAGGTTCACACCAGGAACCATGGAGCTATAGTTAATGCTTGATTAGCATTGACTCTTTAATGTGCTTTATTATAAATACCTTGTTTAGACCATGTAATCTTTAT
>JANDJT010000092.1:11662193-11681412 GCA_024331685.1 Stegophilus panzeri | reverse complement strand
AGTACTATACATATAGTAGTTGGGGTACTATACATATACAGTACAATACATATACACAGTACTATACATATAGTAGTTGGGGTACTATACATATACAGTACAATACATATACACAGTACTATACATATAGTAGTACTACACATGTAGTTGGGGCGGCTGTGGCTCAAGTGGTAGAGCAGGTTGTCCGCTAATCGCAGGATTGGCGGTTCGATGCCTGTCCCACACGAATCCACATCCATGAAGTGTCTTTTGGCAAGACACTGAACCCCAAGTTGTTCCCGATGGCAGGCAAGCACCTTGTATGGTAGCTCCACTGCCATTGGTGTGTAAGTGTGTGTGTGAATGGGTGAATGAGAAACAGTGTAAAGCACTTTTTTTTTTTAATAAAGGACCGCTAAGGTTAAAAGGCGCTATATAAGTGAAGACCATTTACCATTTACATATAACTTGTTAATATAATATAATGTGTATACATATAATGTGTCACATATAATGTGTTAGAATGTTTTGGCTTAGGTCTGGCAAGCTTCCAAGCCACTTACTCTATATTAGAGAAACTTGAATGTCTGATATCCTAGATTGTATTTGTGTTTTATCTTTTAACATTTTTTGAGACTTCGTATACATAAAAACACTTATAATTCACTTTTACTTGACCATTTTTATACCTCTCCTTATCCCTCAAAATTAAATGGGCTGCTTTAGTTACGGCTTCTTTATGACTGCTACATGTAAATAACCCCTTTAATGACTGAATGAGACACACCTCTGTTTTAGGTGAACTCTGCCCTGTGCAATCACATGAGGCACACCATTTTAACATGTTTAAAACTGTGTAGGAAACACTGCTAGATAAATAACCGCATTTGCTGGTTCAAAACTTTTAAAACAATTTTAAAAAGTGAATATTAATTCTACCTTTATTGACGATGACTTCATATAGCATTAGCAACTATACTAGCAATGCAGAAGATAGGTACACTATATGGCCTACACTATAACTATGTGGACACCTGTTCATCGCACCTATATGTGGGCCTTCTCTAAACTATTTCCGTAATGTTGATGGCACAAAACTGTATAGGATGTCCTTGCATGCTGTAACATTATGATTTCCCTTCACTGGAACTAAAGGGCCCAAACATGTTCCAGCCTGACAATGCCCGTGTGCACAAACCGAGCTCCATGAAGACATGGTTTGCCAACATTGGAATTGGAACACCGACTACCTACCAGCCCTTCTCGTCTGACATCAATACCCAACCTTACTAATGCTCTTGTGGCTGAATGGATACAAATTCCCAAAGCCATGCTCCAAAATCTAGTGGAAATCCTTTCAACATTAATGGCCATGGTTTTGGAATGAGATGTTCAAAAAACCTATAGGTGTGATGGTCAGTTGTCCACATACTTTTGGCCATATAGTGTATCTAGCTAGCATTAGCACATTGAGAACATATGCTGTTATATAAAACTGCCTCAAAGGTGTATATACTGAAAAGTCATGAATAGATAAAATTAAAGAATAAAATAATGTTAATTATGGGCGGCATGATGGTGCAATGTATAGCATTGCTGACTCACAGCTCCAGGGTTACCATGTCCTTGTATACACATGGGTTTCCTCTGGGGTCTCTGGTTTCATCCCACCTCCCTAAGGCAGGTTGGGTTAAATTGTCCCTATGTTTAAATGTATGTGCATAGGTCAATGTGATGAACTGGCATCCCATCCAGGGTGTATTCATTCCCCATAGCCAGTGATCCTGGGTTAGGCACCAGATAAACCCTGATCCTTACCAGGATAAATGTGCTTAAATTTGGAATGCTTTTTTAAAATTTGTTCAGCACAAATTTGGAATGTTCAGCTGTGACACATTTCACTTCAATAAGTGCTGTACATGGCAACATGATTAGGTGAGACTAACCTGCTGTAAAATGAATGGATAGGGATAATCTTCTGTAAAGTGGATGGGCGGGGCTAACCTGTTTTAAAGTGAATGGACAGGCATATTTAAACATGTTCATTTCTGTGATGTCAAATAAACAAAACAAAAAAAATCCAAAAACGAATTGTTTTTGCAGCTTAGTTTTGAAACTTTAACAATTTTTATAAAATGTATTATGTTCTTTTATTCCAAAAAAAACTGGCAGTGGTCCTTTAAGAAAATAAACAGTTTGATAGTAAGAAATTTTGCGGCATATTGCTGGACTATACCAATGCAAGCTGTACAAATCTGTGTAGACTGTCAGTGTCTGGGGTGGGAGAAAAGATGTGGCAAATTTATCTTTTCAATTATCTGACCAAGCACTGAAGCTACCAGGAGTAATAGCTGTAACCATCAGAACAGAGATTATTGTCTAATGTACAAAATTTCTAGTGAATGCTGTATGAGAAACCCCCAAATAAGATTACAATTCTTCATACAATAAAAAAAAAAACAACAAACAAACAACAGCATTTCACATATCAAATAATCGAGAGGTTGACTGGAAATCCATAAAGTTAGGGTTGTCTTACATTGTTAAAGTAAATAATTTCCCACAAACCTGCATGTGCTCAGTTGTTCTGCCAACCTGCAGTGCTATCATTGTAATAATTATGTACACTGATTTCACTACTGATTCCTGCAGCATCTGCGCTAGATTATCCCAAACACGGCTGTCTCATCTGCAGTCTATGGCCAATTGCATTATGCAGTTAGACTCTATTACTCTCTCCAGGAAAGCTGCTCACCATGCTCTGAGGCAGCCTCTAATTAAGAGGACAGCTCTGTAGAAGATGTTATACTGATACGTGATAATGATATTACTCCACATTTGGACTCTGGCATTTTGAATTTGCCCATGAGAAAGACTATTTGGAACCAACTGAAATGTTTTAAAAATAGCTAATATTTGCAGAAACCTTTATTTGTCACATATACATTACAGCACAGTGAAATTCTTTTCTTAGCCTATCCCAGCTTGTTAGGAATTTGGGGTCAGAACACAGGGTCAGCCATGATAAGGCACCCCTGGAGCAGAGAGGATTAAGGGCCTTGCTCAAGGGCCCAACAGTGGCAGCTTGACAGTGCTGGGGCTTAAACCCTCAACCTTCTGATCAGTAACCCAGTGCCTTAACCATTGAGCCACCACCAAATTTGTTACTTAATTATTGATGGTGATGTTGGGTTTGGCTGATGCTATTTTGATAATCATGTTGCACTTTTTTCACAATGCAAGGATGCAACGGTTTAAGTGTAGTTTTTTCTATAGTCACCAAGACAGTACTTCAAGTTGGGATCAGAAACAATGGTGTTCCTTGTCCTCTGAGCACTCCCTTAATTAAAACATGTCAATAAATGTTCTATTTAGAAATGTGACAGCTACAAGTGTCAGCTAATATTATCATAAGCCCGGGCACCCAAAACAAGCAGATTATGTGTCTGTTTTTTTATTTGCAGTTGCCCCAGTGGAGAAACAGGTTCAGAAAATCACTGATCCATACTGACTTGTGCAAAAACGTGAATGTATGTATAACCTTTGGCAGTGTGGAGCACTTCAATGCTGTAACTGTAACTATAGCACACTTGTTCTACTTCTCATTTGATGGTAGGAAGTGAGGAACTAAGTTTAGTAAATTATGATGAATTTACTTTTACAGATGACACACATTTGTCTTCAGAAACATGAACAGAATCATGAGGATGTGGAAACACTGGCAAAACTGAGCTAAATACAGAAGAGTGAATGAAATTGTTCTGAAATACTCATTCTAGTACAACACAAATGCTAGCACAACACATGGCTGAAATGTTTGTCAATGACACGCCATTTTTTCCATGGTATAAACTGAATATGCTACTGCAGGAGAGGATTATGTTGGACTATGGTGTCACAGAGTTGTCCCATTCACAGGAATTTAGTCTGTCATCCTTTTTAAATGACTGTGGATTGACCTCCTCAATCCATGCTCTTTTTTTCAGAAAGTCTTGCAGTTGTCTTTGCATTACATGTAAAACATATTGCCCTTCACCAAGCTATAAAATACTTTTTCTTCTGTACTATCTACAATTATTTTCTCTAGCTGGGCTCTTAAGAATTGCTGTCAATACTCCATTATCAGATTTCATTTAACTATCCAGAGCTTCTCTCACCTCCCGTTCATTCTCACATGAACGGGAACATTGCAAAGTGTGACATTGCACTGGAGGTGGCATCAGGTTAAATCTGGAAGTGTGCTTTCTCACAATTCTGACTGCTCCACACATACACTGCACTGTAGCATTTACCAAAAATCTTCTTCGTTCTTCTTTTTTATTGAACTGTCTGAGTCTAGGAAGCTATGCAAAACTGTTTTACTTTATAAAAGTTCCATCAACAGATTGGATGGATGAGCTACAATACCTTTCCTTAATACCTGTGACTCTCCTGGTTTCTCTTGGTTTGTGGTTGCAGTAGGCATGAGTGGGGCACTGGGTGGATGGATGTTTCAAGGTGTCTAAACAGAATTATATTCACAGTTATCCATCTTCAAACTAATAAAACTAATGCTACATTAACACTATTAAATAAATCGGAATTATGCAGTGATCAGTGTTAAATAAATCTAAACTATTTGATTTTCACAACAGTATTTCTGATGATTCAGTCTTAAAATCTTCTCAATTCAGCCTTGGAAGGAGTGTCCACACTTTTTACCAGTCAGAGGTAAAGTGCCAACTTTAGGTTTTCCAAGGGTTAAAGGTTTTCTGGCTGCTCTGTAACATGAGAAGCTGCGATTACTTCGTCTTTTTCTTTTTTTTCTTTTTTTCGAGCTAAAAAGTGGCTAGTGATGATTCAACTGTTTATACCTGTTGTATAGGTGGAACATAAGTGAATAGTATGAACTAAGTTGTTTCTGTAACTAACATTAAATGCAGCTATAAATGGATAAAAATTGATGTGTTGTTCCAAATAAATACAAAATTGTTACCGTTGGCACATTGCTGTGATATAAGGCAAATAAAATACTTTAGAACATGCTGTTATTGATAAATAATAATCTACAGGACAGTAACATCACACCAGCTTGTTGTTGATTATTTTCCTGTAATGGCACGCTCTGTCTTGTTTTATTCCTTACTGTCTTGTTTTATTCCTGACCTTCCTAAAGCTGAGGAAGGTAACACAGTTGGAACAAATGAATGTAGAAAGTGAACTGTATGCACAGGATAGCGAGGATTGTAAGAGAATGAAAGCATTTCAGTGCACAGCCCAGTGATATTAATTGTCTGTGAACAGGCAAAGGTTGATACACAGATAAATATGTCAGATTCCAAGGAATTATCATTTCTCAGAAAGTCAGAGAAGAGAGTAGAGAGTAGAGTCCTGATGATTTCTTATCATTGAACAGGTGAATGTACTGTGAGGAGGTGGCAAGCCAGTTGTCAGTAGGCTGTGACACTGTACACTTGCGAGTGGAGTGTCACAATTATTACATAATCGCTTAATGCCAGGGCTACACTGCAAGATTTATACAATACTAATTAGTGTTGAAAATGTGACAGATTCCAGATAAAGTGACAGATTTCACTCGTTTTTTAAAACTGGATCAACCCTTCTCTACCTGTGATCTATCCTAAACCTCAGAATCTGGGATTTTGTAGAATTTCTTGTGAATTTTAGACACAAACAAATATGGTGGATGACAGTTCAGATCAGCTGTCATTGGTTGTCGTTCCTTCATGCAATGCACCAGGATTATGTTTTTTTTTTTCTTTTTTTAATGACAGTTGGTGTTCCCTGACACAACAGAATGGCATGTTGTAAATATAGAACAAGTTTGATATTTACAATGTGCCACTGTACAGCTTGCATGGACTCACATCTCACAGGTTGTGAGATTTCATAACGCAACTTAAAATGGATACTTATCAGCTGCATTTGATGCAAATCAGACTTGTGTCTAAAATTGATTCAGAAACAGATATTGGCCTTTAGTGTGATTCAGTGATTGAATCCAAATCCTGAAATATATCACCCACTGTAGAGACCTATAAATATATATTTTTTTAAAAAGGCAAAGTTGATTGCGAAGACAAGGGAGTTGAGAGACCAAGGACATGTATCTTCTTATTGTTATAAATTGTAGATATTTGAAAAACCATTATAATATAATAAATGTTATCACCTAATAGTGCATACATTTGAATAGTTTCTGTTAACCCTTATTTTTCCTAAGAAATTTATATTCTATGTTCAGGTGTTATCATTAGAATAGATAATATGTTAAAGATGAATAGCCTTAGTTTATTGCCCTTCAATGGCTCACAAAAATGCTGATGTGTCCCAAGCAGAATTTGGGTTTGATGCCCCTGCTTTAAATAATGTTTGCGGTTCCTGTAGTGTGATGGAAACTTAAGTCAGAAATTCATCCCAGGTCTATCCTATATTACTACAAAGTTCTAGGACAAGATCCTGAAAAAGCTCCTTAAACATTTCTGTAAACTCATATTGCAATATTATACCTACAGATAGACCACTTTCTAGAGAATGCTCTGCTTCCTAGTATTTTGCAGAAAGGCAAATACTAAAATCCATGGGTTGTAGTTGGTCTATCAGTAATGCATAGAGAAAAGATGAAATATTATTAGACCACAGGTCCCAATTCTGAACCTGCTGGCAAAATGAGTTTGAGTTCTTCTTTGAAAATGCTTATGTAGTCTAGAGTGCTCAAGATCTCAGGCTTTGCAGTTTGAATGGACTGACCTTTGATTTGAAAGAGAATTATTAAAGCAAAGGGAACTACATATGATTAAGGTGGGATTATGGGGATATTTCATGAAAGAAAATGGGGGAAAACATTACAGATGAGTTTACGAACAGATGTGCATGTAGTGTTCCATTATTTGCTGAAGTATCTGAATATTCCAACTTGCATGAATGCATATATGCAGGCACACATCCCCACTCACCACGTATGCTTTTGACCTGCTTTCATCACACCTTGTATCACCATAATAGAAATGTACATACAGATAATAGATGCAGCCAACTTGTGATTAAACAGAGGTTTTTGCCTTTATGGGGTTTATGTGAAATCAATCCACCTTGCCATTCAGTATCTGTCTAATTCATCCTGTTATTCTAATGAACTTCTATGCCATTAGTGCAGATTACATAACCTGAAAAAGGTCAAATTTTGCTATACATCTAATGCGCAGCTTGACACTTAGCTCTGACAAAAATTGTGAGCTGGTGTCTCTTCTGCCGTGAGCAGACAGTGCATGTGAAAATATTTAAGTGGTGAAGGTTAAACACAATGTGCATTGACTTGTATTCATGTACTGACTGCCTGCAAACAGAAATCTGAAATGCACATTTTGCAGGTAAAACATGTTCAATTCTGCTAAACCTTCCCATCTGTGTGCTTATTTTGAAGATGCTTGCTTTATTGTGTATTGAGAGCATTAGCTGAAGTGGGGCTTCTAGTGTTAATCTCAGTGATGGGGGGGTTGGATGGAGGGGCTCAAACAACCATGACTGTGAGTGCGTTATCCTGTCTTCATATGGAAGTGCTTGAAGCAATGAGGAAACAATGCACATGCTTCTTACATAAGCTCCTTTCAACACTGCCCACAGCTTCATCTTTCACTGCTGTTTAATGAAAGCATATGAGTGTTCAAATAAAACACTGGCCTTTACTAAGCAATGACATTTTTAATGTTAGCACCAAAAAATACACTCCAATGTTTCTTTTCTTCTTTTTTTTCTAGGCAAGTGTCAAAAATTAATGCTAGATTTCCAGCATACTGTTCAATGCAGTACTTTGCTTTATTTGTATTTGGATTAAGTTTACGTTGCAGTTAATAACTTAAGTATGAAATAATGGACTAGATTACTTACTTTATACAGGTTGTATGTACAGTTGCAATCAAAATTATTCAACCCCCATTGCAAATCAGGTTTATTGTCAAAATGTACAGACTTTCAGCTGTTTGCAATGAACAAATCAAACAAAAGCAACTGAAATAGTGCAACACAAAGAATGCTTCAAGTGGTTTCCCCAAATTCAACTGAAAATGCAATTTATAATGACCTTCAACCCCGTCACGGTCAGCATCTTTAGTACTTAGTAGAGCACCCTTTTGCTGTTATGACCTGCTGCAAACGAGATGCATAGCCAGACACCAGCTTCTGGTAGCACATCTGGACTGATGACCCCTGCTATATATTTTCTCTACATACAGTATAAACATAATGGAATTTTAGAACCAGTGTAGTGAAAATACCTTAAACTACATACATGCATATATCTCAATTTAAGGCCTTCATTTTATATAGACAACTAATACAAAAGCATCCCATTTTCCTATATCAAGTGACAAAAGTCATTTGATTTCTCAATCTAAATCAGATCAAAATGTGAGTTAGGAAAATAAAAAATCTAATATTTTACAACAATACATGCATGCTTTCATGCAGTAAAAACACAATGTTTCCTTCACAATATAAATGGGCATTAGCTAATGTAGGTGTTGACCACAACATAAAGCAAATGGACCTTAGGCAACACAATGTCCCATAATCAGCTGTGGCCTTTTTAGCATTTTCTGTATAAAATATTAGAAGAGTGGTGTGGATCAGTATTTTTATCAGCATTTTTATTTCAGGTTTCTGGTGATATCCATAGCAATCTTTGAAACACAGGCAGTTTTCAGTAAATGTAGGTGAGCCCTTGATCATAAAATACAAGTTAGGTATAAAACCTGATCATACAACATAATAGAAAACAGATTAGACTATGGAGAAACTAGTTTAGGAGAAACAGGGTTTAGAATTACTGAACAAACATCCAAGAATTTACAAGCAATTGGGAAAAAAGAAGGAAGAAACCAGTTGAAACTAATTACAGAGTAGTAAACGAGAACAGGAAAATAAGACCGTTTAAGGAATATGGTGAGCCTTAAGGTCCAAAAACGGGTGAGTATGGGAAAGGGGTCAAAACTAGAGTAAATGTGAGAGGGGATTTCTTATCATTCTTTCTCACCTATTAGTTCATTTGCCTAATTCAGAGTGAAACTGATAGTGTTGGGTCCGAGTCCACCTTTGTCGAGTTCAAGGGGCCGAGTTGGACTCAAGTCCAATTCTTTAATGGTCGAGTCCGAGTCGAGTCCGGCTGGGTCCAGAAAGTAATTAAATAGAAAAAATATTTGAAATTGCCAGAGTAAACTCAACACTGAGCTAGTAAATTAACATTTTAACCTTCACAAACCAATGGCAAAATAAATGTAACAAAAAATACCACTATTACATCTTGCCAATGCCATTTAATATTTTTATTTCATGTCATCAACAGCTCAACTAGTTTCCTATCAAAAATGGTTTCAAAGAATAAAAGGGATATAGAGGTATATGTAGAATTTTTATTATATAATAAGTTTATGAAAATACAGATTAACCTGTTTTGTTATTGTATCACACTATATTGTGTTCTCCAGTTCTATACAGTTATACAGGCTGAGAGAGAGAGTACAGAGTAGAGTTACATTTAGCAGCATATCATAACAACAAGCTTCATGCTTTATCACTGCTTTTAATCTGTCCATGAATGACAAGAAACTCATTTCTGAACACAGCTCGGTTCTTCTAACTTTTTTTTCATTTGAAGAATGAAGAAAAAAATCCCTATCAGCAGGGTTTATGATATTTACTACATTAAGAAGTTCATTTAACATTTTACATGAAATTCAAGACTGGAATCACCAAATGCTAATGTTTAGGGGTGGGCGATATGACTACAATCTTATTTCATGATAATGAAATAGGTCTATCAGTAGTATTCAAGTAAGAAATACTACGGAAATTGAATAAAGCAATTAAATGTAAAATAAAATAGACTTCACTGTATGACATATACAGTGATTCTTATTAAATTTTATTAGACTGCTGTCACTTTAAGACCTCATGCACAGATCCAATACACTGTATTGACACACCTTAGATTTTTTCCCCAACTGTTTACATTCACTTAGACATAACTGCCTGTATTTGCATGAATACTCGGCCAGACCTGCATTTTGACATGATGTTTGTGTATTTTGACCGTCCAAGCGTAATAAGCCGCTAAAGAGAACTAAATTCGGTACTCGCACAATGATTTCTGTGCGCGTGCTTCAAGTGTGTCAGGCAGGGAGACATCCATTAATTTCTTGTTATCTTAATTTTATGTCGTTATTTATTTTTCATCTTTCTTTTCATGTTACACATGATGCGGACTTGACTGTACTCGACTGTAAATTTCCAAGTTCAAAATTTCCGAGTCCGTGTCATGTTCGAGTACAAATTTACCCGAGTGTGTGACAAGTCCAAGTTCATTTATAATTGGACTCGAGTCCGGGATCGAGGGCCCAGACTTTAGAAATTGATATTTAGAACACATCATATTGCAGCACTCCAGGTTTGTCCCCTCCCGTTTGGCCAACTGTAATCATTTTATAACTTCCTTGCCTTTTTCATTATCATATTTCTTTGCCTATAATATTCTATATAGAACCAAAAAACAGAGCTGAATATAACAGAATAAAAGTAAAAGTGCTGATAGAGATGTGCCTCTGCCTTTCAATACCAATTCTTGCTTACAATTGTGCTGGGGTTTTTTTTTTTTTCTGAAACTCTGCACTCATCTTTTTCAGCACAAATCTAATGATAGCATTTTCAGCTGTTCATTTGTGTATACTTTTGCTCTGTGCCGTGAGCCTACTCTGGTAGTTAGACCACCTCTGCATAGAATTACTTCCATTCCCTTTGGTCTTCTTGTGCTCCCTTTCTACCCATGGCTTTTGTAATCATCCCTACTTTCTCCCTTTTTATGGCACCTCTGGTACTGAGACCTCTGGTGAGTTGTCTGTCTCTGAGTGGTGCCATAGTTCCATACTTGCTGTGTTCATCTTCCAAAACCAAGGAGTACTAAATAAAGCATACGCTCAACACATTATTAGGAACACCTGCTCATTCATGCAGTTATTCAATTGACCAACCATGTGGCAACAGCTAAATTAATTATATTAATAAATAATTAAATCAATAAAATCATAAATAAAATCATGCAGATACAGGTCACTAGTTTCAGTTAATGTTCATATCAAATATCATAATGGGGAAAAAAGTAATCTGAGTGACTTGGTGACTGAGTGATTCACTGTTCATTTGTTGGTGCTAAATGAGCTTGTTTGAGTAGTTCATAAACTGCTGATCTTGTGGAATATTCACACATAACAGTCACACAACAGAATGGTGTGAAAAATAAAAAACATCTAAAGAGCAGCATGTCTGTGGGTGGAAAAACCTTTTTGATGAGATCACAGGTCAGTGGAGAATGGCCTGGCAGGTTTGAGCTGACAGGAAGGTTTCAGCAACTCAAATAATCACTCTTTACAACTGTGGTGAGCAGAAAAGCATCTCAGTACACACATGTCAAACCTTGACGGGGTGGGCTGCAACAGCAGAAGACCATGTTGGTGTCCAGTCCTGATAGCCAAGAACAGGAATCTGAGGCTACGGTAGGCACAAGCTCAACAAAACTGGACAGATGAAGATTGGATAAAAAAACAACAACTATTTTTTAGCTGTCCAATTTAGATTGGATAATTGCGTGAATGAGCAGTTGTACTGTTGTACTAATAAAGTGGGTGGTCAGTGTTTGTGAATGCATTGCAGTATTGCTGTAGAATGGCCAGTCACCCAGTACACCACAAGAAGTGACTATATGACCATTTCTGCAAACAAAACATGAAACAGACTGTTAGTCACTGACGTCAATGTCAACATGATGGCAGAAGGCAGGAATGTTCCCTTCACAAACTGCTCAGACTTGGCGTGTGTGGAGCACACTGATGACAGCCTGTTTGTTAATGTCTAATATCTTTGTCTTATCACTGAACTGCCTAAATTCACTTATGATGGCTTAGAAGATAGGAGTCCTCAAATCATGGCAGGTCTATTTTGGAAGGTTTGTTTGACAACAGGATTGACACTTATCCTTGGGTTACACCATCTTGACAAATAGATGCAGAAGCACAGGCTCATGGACAGACACACACACACATACACACACACACAGGCACACACTCCTGCTGTCACACTCACACGCTTGCTCTTTCTATTTTGTGCTTTTTCAAACATACACTCCCACATGTAGTCTCTCTTCTGCTCTCTCCCCTTTGCTCTCTGCACTCCCACACATTTATTTACACCCACATACACACTCTACATGTAGGTTCGGCCACACACACTTTCTCCTCTTTGTGCATCTGTGGTGATGTGGTAATATTGATCTTTATGAGTGGACAGTGTGAGACAGGGTAGTTAGGAAGCAGTGGGGAAGGGAGAGAGAAAGATTGTGAGAAAGAAACAAAGAGAGAAGCTGGGCTTATGGGCCACATATCGATCATGAGTCTTCATCTCTATAACGTCACTGACAATTTTGTCACTGGTTTTGTAGCTAATTCAAAACACAAATCACTCTGTTGCTGCTCTACAGCGAATAAACTTGGACACAGTTCAGGAAACAGGAGTTTGAGACAAAGTATGAGTGGGTGTGTGAATATGTGTGTGATTGTGTGCCCTGCAATGGATTGGCACCCTGTCCAGGGTGTACCCCGCCTTGTGCCTGATGCTTCCTGGGATAGGTTCCAGGTTTCCCCGTGACCCAGAAAAGGATAAAGCGGTATAGAAGATGTATGGATGGATGGAGTTAGACAAAATTCCACTTCATAGTAACATCCATTTCAGGTGATCCAATCACAATCACAAGATTCATTGCAAAATTGTGAAAGGTATTTTTGAAATTACATGATTATTACTGGTCTAGAAAAGCCTTTACAAGTCCAAGTAACTGCTTTTTTAGGAGTTCAAGCAATCACAAATCTTGTATTTTGTAGTTATTCTGTGATTATTATCTAACACATCTTCAAAAGTAGTGGTCAATATCATATTCATCCATCCATCCATTTTCTCTAACACTCTAACACAGGGTCGTGGGGAAACCTGGAGCCTATCCCAGGGAACTCGGGGCACAAGGCAGGGTGCCCACCCATCGCAGGGCACAATCACACACTGTAGACAATTTAGAAATGTCAATCAAACTACAACGCATGTCTTTGGACTTGGGGAGGGAACCGGAGTACTCGGAAACCCCCGAAGCACAGGGAGCAAACTCCACACACACAGGGTGGAGGCGGTATTCGAACCCCCAACTCTGGAGGTGTGAGGCAAGATTTCTAACTGAAAAGGAGGGGGGAAATTATACATTCTAATAAATAAAAGATTCTACAAGATTCAATATGATATTCAATACAAAACTAACATCAACTCATCTGCTTCTAATCAGGGTTTTGTTTTTTTTAATGTTTTTAAAAAGTTCCACGATATTGAATTATAATATTATATTGAACAGCTCTAATCTTCAGTGTTTTCAGGTAGAGGATTAATATAATGCCAGAAGGAGATGGGGGGAAAATCAATTAGAACATGAATCATTAAGGTCAGGTAAACACCCAAGAGATTAAATGGGATTTTGGCAGATATTTAGGTTACTATAGAACACAGTAATCCCCTTTTGCCAACTAGGTGTTGCATATGTATTGGAAATCAATATAAGCTGGTGAAGAAGAGCATAGATAATTCCAGGTAATTCCACTGGAATGAAATGACGTTTCTTCAGGACCATGGTGAAACACAGAACAGTACACAAGACTACATAAAGTGTAAATACACAACAGTGTGAGTTGAGTGCAAAACAATAAATACACAAGACAGTAAATACACAGGACAATAAATACACAGAAGATGGCCTATAAACTGTAAACTATTGTGTAATGTAGCAGCACAAGTATAGCAGCAATATTGACAGCAAAAACGAGTTCCATAATATGAAGTGACTGATGCAGCTTTGTAAAGTGCACTGTGCAGTTGTACTGAGTCTTACTGGGTTAGTGCATATGCAGTGGTATTGAGTCATACTGAGTTAGGTGTTTGACTAGCTCAGGTGAGCTTTGGGAGTCAGCAGGGTGTTGAGTAATCTGACTGCCTCAGGGAAGAAACTGTTGCAGAGTCTGCTGGTGGTGGCATGGATGCTTCTGTACCTTCTGCCAGATGGCAGGAGGGTGAATAGTCCAGGAGAGGGGTGAGCGGGGTCGTCCGCAACACTTGTGGCTTTGTGGATGCAGAGGTTGTTGAAAGAGGTGTCGACGGTGAGTAGAGAGATCTTTTCAGCCGAAGGTCTTGCAATCTGTACCTCACGGTGAGACAGCTGGTCAGGACGCTCTCTATCGTCCCTCTGTAGAAAGTTGTGAGAATGGGAGTGGGAAGTTTGGCTCTCTTCACCCTCTGCAGGAAGTGGAGGCACTGCTGGGCCTTCTTGAGTAGGCAGGTGGTGTTGACAGTCCAGTAGAAGTGCTCCATCATGTGTACACCAAGAAACTTGGAGTTTTTGACTCTCTTCCCAGTTGTTTTATTGATATGCAGTGGTGAGTGATCTACTTGGGTTCTCCTGAAGTCAACAATCATCTCTTTAGTCTTATCAACGTTAAGAGTTAGATTGTTGTCTCTACACCATTCTGTGACATGGTTCACCTCCTCCCTGTATGCTGACTCATCATTGTTGCTGATGAGGCCCACAACTGTAGTGTCATCAGCAAACTTGATGATGTGATTAGAACTGTACTTTGCAGCACAGTCATGAGTCAGCAGGGTAAACAGCAGTGGACTGAACACACAGCCCTGGGGGGCGCCGGTGTTCAGTGTGGTGGTGCTGGAGGTGGAGTTGTCGGTCCTGGAGGAAAGTCCAAAATCCAGTTGCAGAGGGAGGTGTTTAAACCCAGCAGGTTCAGCTTTGTTGTCAGTTGTTGTGGGATGATCATGTTGAATGCTGAACTGAAGTCTATGAACAGCATCCTTATGTAATTGTCCTTTTTGTCTAGATGGATTAGAGACAGATGGATGGTAAACATAAATCTGAGACATATCCCAGAAGACATGCAACTGTAATTGCACTCAAAGGTGGTTCCACCAGGAAATGACCAAGGGCATTAAAAATATTTTGCATTTTCAAATTTTAGACATATTCAAACGCAAATCATATGGTTTAAAAAATCCATTTCAATTCCACATTGTAACAATACAAAATTGTGGAAAGGGGGTTCACAGGGAATGAATATTTATGCAAGGCACTGTATGTCTTAGTTAGTGATGCCACAAAAAAAGAAAAAAAATGAACAGCCAGTGTCATGATGGAGCCAGGACTGCTTCTCTGGTTTTAGGCCACCCACTTTGACAGATACTCTAGTAGATTTCTGATGCTGTGCATTTACGTCTGAAGTTTCGTGTTCACTCTAATCTCCTGTTGATGGAAATGTTCTGCAAAGGATTTAAGCTCAGCACTGTATTAGTGCACAGCAGTCCAAGGCTGTTTCAAACTATTCTTCAAATATGCTGTACAAGGGAAATAATTGACCATATTGTCATTAATTTGATAATTTATTAGTACTAATCTAAAGTTTAAGGGTGAAGAAAGGTCTGGTGTCTTCTCTTCTATGTCTTCTCTCCTCTTCTATGGAGCACTGTTTTCATTAAGCATCATTTTATCTTAAGGTGTCTTGCCCATATGTACTGTAGCTAAGATGTCATTTCTCACCAGCACACAATCATGCTGCTGCAGGTGTAGTTTGACTGACATCTAGTCAAGGCTAGAAAAGTAGAGAGTGGTAGGAAAGAACAAGGGGCTTTGGCTTGATTTACAGCTTTACTAGTTATATACTTTATGACTATAGTATTATTTGGATGGAATAAGATTTCAGGACAAATGTATTTTACGTATTTTTGCTGGAGGGCATCTGTAATAATTATGATCAATTCACAAAGGATATATGATGTCTGTGAAGGTGTTTTCAAAATGTATGCATAGCTGTCACACCAAAAATTCCATGTGTACTACATAGAGTCATGTGAAAAATAAGTAGACCCCATGGAAATTGTTGTTTTTTTGTTTGTTTATTTTACATATTTGGACAAACAAACATTTGATCCTCTTTGAAACAGTGCCTAAAGGTGATACACACTATCGAATGACACATAAAATTGGCATTTTGTAGTAATTTTCACAATTTAAATTAACAAAAAACAGATGAGTTACATGGAAAAAGTAAGTACACCGCTACATTAATTACACCTTCAATCCATAAAATTAGAATCAAGTGTTTGAAGATTGGGTGCCAGTGATTAGAACCTGCTTAGGGAGTGCAGGTGGAACCTGTCTTATTTATACTCCTCTCATATCTAGTGTCTGGTGTTCACTTTGCTATTGAAGTGTGTGGTGCCATCATGGCAAGATCTAAAGAGTTCTTTAAGGCCTTCAGAAAAAAAGGTTGTGGATGCCTATGAGTCTGGCAAGGGAATTAAAAAGATCTCCAAATTACATATTGCGCAGATTTCAAACGACTGCCAATATGTCCAGGACTGGCTGTTCCAGCAAATTCAGCCCAAAAGCAGACCATCTGATTCAAAAAGAAGTCTCCAAGAACCCAAAAATTTTATCACAGGATCTGCTAATAAGTCTTGCAACTGTTGGTGTCAAAATGCATGCTTCTACAATCAGAAAGAGATTTGCCAATGAGCATACAGGCAAAGACCAGGCCTTTTGGAATAATGTACTCTGGACAGACAAATCAAAGCTAGAGTTGATTGGCCACAGTAACTGCAGACATGTTTGGTGCAGACCAAAGACAGCTTTTTAGGAGAAGCACCTCATACCAACTGTGACACATGGTGGTGGAAATGTTATGGATTGGGGTTGCTTCGCTGCCTCAGGGACTGGACAGCTTGCATTCCTTGATTCAACTATGAATTCTCCATCATATCAAAGAGTCCTTGAAGATAATGTGAGGCTATCTGTCCAAAAGTTGAAGTTGAACCGAAAGTGGAACTTTCAACAGGATCATGATCCTAAGTACACTAGCAAATCCACCAAGGAATGGCTCAAAAAGAAGAAATGGAGGGTTATTGAATGGCCTATTCAAAGCCCGGATTTGAATCCCATTGAAATGTTGTGGGGGATTTGAAACTGCCAGTACATACAAGAAAACCCTCAAACATCTTGCAACTGAAAGAATATTGCATGGAAGAGTGGTAAAAATTCTAGCAAGCCTGGTGGACAATTATGCAAAACGCCTTCATGAAGTTATTTCTGCGAAAGGGGGCAATACTAGCTTCTGAGGTCAAGAGTGTACTTACTTTTTCACAGAAGAATATCACATGTATTGATATTTATGTTGAATAAATGATTGAAAAAATGCTCATTTGCCTTGTAGTTTTCTTCATTAATAGGCACTGTTACAAAGAGGATCAAATGTTTGCTTGTCCAAATATGCCAAAAACCCAACAATTTCCATGGGGTGTACTGATTTTTTCACATGACTGTACACCTCATTTTAATACAAACCGATTGTTTTGACCTTTATTATTGTAGGGTTTGTGGTCACACATTTAATAATTAGTCATCAATAATTTATTGTCCTGCATTTTAAACTTGCATAATACTTGGTTTCACGTTTCTCACAGGATATAAACACATCTTTATTAACATGTTAGTTCAGATGAAATATATATTACTTGAGGTTATTTCTACTGTTACTTTTATAGACGGTAACAGATAGCATAAGCCTTACACACACACAGTGATTAACATGACAGATTTGCATTGGACTAAAATCCCAGAGGTCCACTGGTAATAATTACATTAAACCACCTGCCAAATCACTGCCAAACATATATGTATGCTGAAACAGTGAATCTGTATGAATTCCAAATTTCTCTTTTACTGCGAGAGAAAGAAAGAGAGAGAGAGAGAGAGAGAGAGAGAGAGAGAGAGAGAGAGAGAGAGAGGCAAAAAAAGAAAAATTCTGATTATCTGTTTACCCAGTAAAAGAAAGACATCAAGTCAAGTCATTATCTGAGTGAACACATTGTGAAATGGTTGGCTGTATGCTCTCCCCATTACTTATGGTGTGGACAGCTTTTGTACTTTTTTGAGGCCATTTCTGCTTCTCATGTAGCTAGAGGCTCCTTGAAAGACATGTATTCTGTTTAGCTGGCCAACTGTTGCTGCTATTATTCCATGGTGTGAGGACACACACATTAAAAAATCCTTATATGACTTAAAATGACTTAGTTATCCTTAAAATGACTTAGTTATTTATTTCAGTCTGGACAGATGACTATTATTTGACACTATTATGATATGGTATTTAAGTGTGATGAAAAAGTGTAATGTGAAAGTTTAACACCATTTGTTCTCCAGAAATAATTTGATATATATATATATATATATATATATATATATATATTGCTATAATAAAGTGCAGCCAGAATAAATTATTTACACATCCTCGGGTATTTCTAAATCTCTGCTTGTTAGGAGACCAGGGGAACAAACATATCTAGTTCTGTCTGCTGACATGTAGAAGCTGGACAGAAAAATGTATAGAAATGAAGAAGCTAAAGAAGGAATACAAATAATGTAAAGGAAAGAAGAAAGAAAGAAAGAAAGAAAGAAAGAAAGAAAGAAAGAAAGAAAACATATAGTGTAACAATGTAAACATAAGGAACATAAAGATGTAACAGATTTTTTTCATAAAAAAAGAAAGGAAGGGAAAAAGAAAGAAAGAAAGAAAGAACGAACGAACGTAAACATACAGTATAACAATGTAAGCATAAGGAACATGAAGATGTAACAGAATTTTTTTTAAAGAAAGAAGAGAAAGGAAGGAAGGAAAGAAGGAAGGGAGAAAGATAGGAAGAAAAAAAGAATGTAAACATAGAGTATAACAATTTAAACATAAAAAACATAAAGATATAACAGATTTAAAAAAAAAAAGAAAGAAAGAAAAAGAAAGAAAGATAGAAAGAAAGACAGAAAGAAAGAAAGAAAGAAAGAAGGTGACAGCCAGGACAGTCAGCCATAATGTCACATAAATTCACAATAATTTCATTTTAATCAAAGGTCATATCACATCACTGACAGATTGTGGTGTCCAGTGTTAGACATTAAAGAGAGCCACATGATATGGATAATAAAATCCCTCCTTTATCAGGGAATAATAACACCGTATGGCACAATTCCACAATTAATTTTTTATTCGATAAAGTTACATGTAAAAAAAAAAAAAAAAAAAAAAAAAAAAAAAAAAGTTAGCTTTTTTAA
>JANDJT010000092.1:11650881-11661644 GCA_024331685.1 Stegophilus panzeri | reverse complement strand
AAATAGTTCAACACAACAAATGCTTCAAGTGGTTTCCCCAAATTCAACTGAAAATGCAACTTATAATGACTTCTCCATTCTCAAAATTATTCAACCCCTGAATAGAATCCCTCACAACAGTACAAATATGCAAAACAGGTGTTGTCTCAAGCACACCTGATACAACTAATCAAGGGCTTCATTAGTTGCATCAGGTGTGCTTGAGCTGGCATGGGGTAGAAAATAAATGAAATACCTGAACTGGCTAGGGGCAGAAAATTCTTGAAATACCTGAACTGGCTAGGGGTAGAAAGTACGTAAAATACCTGGACAGGGCAGAAAAAGGAAGCTATCAATGGCTGCAACCAGATTTTTGAGAAGGCAGGTTGTGAAAAAACCTCGAGTGACTGCAAAAGACCTGCAGCAAGACTTGGTGGCAACAGGCAGTGAGGTTTCAGTGAGCACAGTAAGGCACGTACTAAACGCAGAAGGTTTCCATGCCAGAACTCCATGACATACACCACTACTGACCCAAAAGCACAAGAAAAGTTGGCTCAAAATCATATAAATAAGCCACAGATGTTCTGGGATTCTGTTCTGTGGAGCGATGAAACAAAACTGAAACTTTTTGGCACGATGGATCAGCGGTATGTCTGGAGAAAGATGATTGAAGAAAGAACACTTTGTCCAAAGTCAAGTCAAGAAGTCTTATATCACTTTCATGCATTGAACTCCCACATCCTGGCACATTTCCAACCATGTGCTGCATTATCAGATATGAAAGTACTGATTTAATTACTTAACATGCAGCCACTCAGTGAAACATAGTATAGTGTGTATATTCCACACTTCATACGCCAGTATGGTGCAGATTTTATATGTAACAGCAGAAGGCACCAGCTGTCAGGTCCTCATGCCCACACTTTGATTGACAGTGTGTTTCTTTTTTTGGTTTAGTTAAGTTCTTTCTGCATATAATTACACAGATTAGATACTGATTTTTGTACTCAAAATAGCAATATTCAATGCCTGAGCAGTGACAGTTGTGAAAGTTCATGTTCCCTGAGGAAACTGTTTATTTGTCGTATGAGCTGTTTTGTAAATAGTGAAATAATCAATCGAAACTGGTAGGAAATTGAATATATTCAATTCAAACTCAGTCCTATACATCCAAGGACTGATCTATCCATTGGATTCTAAGGATGGATTCCATCCATCCAAACTCAGTTGTATCTAGCCTGCAGAGAGTTTGCTATGTCAAAAAACACAAGTCCAAATTAAACAGGTACAGGAAAATCCAGCATAGTGTTGTAAATAGGTCATAAAAGTCAAAACGCAATTTTAAAAAATTGGCATATTATCTTCTCACAGATCACGTCCTAACCAGGAAAAGACAGTCTGATCATATCACTCCAATTTTATTTAGTTTACTACCTATTAAGTTTTATATCAACTACAGAATTTTGCCAATTATATACACTGATCAACCATAACTTTAAAACCACCTACCTAATATTGTGCAGTTCCCCTTCGTACCGCCAAAACAGCTCTGACCCATTGAGACATCGACTCCACAAGACCTCTGAAGGTGTGTTGTGGTATCTGGCACAAAGATGTTAGCAGCAAATCCTTTAAGTCCTGTAAGTTGTGAGGTGGGGCCTCCACGGATCGGACTTGTTTGTCCAGCACATCCCACAGATACTCGATCGGATTGAGATCTGGGGAATTTGGAGGCCAAGTCAACACCTTGAACTCTTTGTCATGTTCCTCAAACCATTCCTGAACAATTTTTGCAGTGTGGCAGGGTGCATTATCCTGCTGAAAGAGGCCACTGCTATAAGGGAATACCGTCGCCGTGAAAAGGTGTACATGGTCTGCAGCAATGTTTAGGTAGGTGGTACGTCTGACAGGATTGGGTTAGGGTTAAGTCTGGGGTTAGTATACCTAATTTAGTTCAAGTTCAAGTGGTTTTATTGTCATTTCAATCATATACAGTTGCTACAGTACACAGTGAAACGAAACAACGTTCCTCCAGGACCATGTTGCTACATAAAACAACACACTAATCCCATGAGACGACACAGAACTAAATAAGATCTTCACATTCTAAACAAAGTGCACATGCTAAAAACACAGGACAGTACAGTACTACTAAAACAGGACAATAGGCACAGTAAGTGACAGTGTAGCACCGAACAGTACACAGTTTTAGTGTGGAAGTGTCTGATATAGCAGGTAGTGCAGAAGATAGGTGCCAAGGAGTAACAATATAATTTAAAAATGGTATAAATGTGAACACAACATGCTATGATGGAGTATTCAGCAAATTAGCTTATACCAAATAGGAAATGCAACTGCAGTGTCTTCACTATTTTGAATCCATCCAGCTTTTTCATGGTGTTTAAAGAAAAAAACACACACAGATGGCACAGTTTACATATTTCACATGCTCCAATGATCATATGCTGTAGGTTTTGATAGCTCCAGCACCAAAATGGGCGATGTAGTAATCCACTCGCATGTATTGTGGTTGTCCTAGATTGATTTCTGCAGCTGGAGACTAAAGCTTGAGCCTGACTGTGCTCTGTATGACAGAGACATTAACATGGATTAGTATAACAGGCACCTCCTGCATCATCTCACAAAAATCCAGCCTGCAGTTCTTACTCTATTAAAAGCTGATGTAAAGGCAGCAGGTTGCCACTTCACAGCTCCAGGGTTCCTGGTTTGATCTTGACTGTCTGTGTGGAGAGGCATGCTTTCCCTGTGGGTTTCCTCCAAGTTCCTGGTTTCCTCCACACTCCCAAAATCATTCCTTTAGGTGGATTGGCTTTGTGTGTGTGGAACTGTCATCCCAACCATTGTGTATTCACACCTCACACTCAGTAATCACTCCAGCTTTGAATCCAGTGTGACCCTGAGGATAAAGGAGTTATGAATGAATAATGACCTAATGTCATGTACCAGACTGAGAAGCATTTCTGTAGATTCACACGGCACTATATAACATTTGTTCATTGTTATTTGAGTATTAACGAGAGTGATATCACAGAAGGCTGCAATATGCAAATAAGCCCTATGACTAATCATTAAATGTGAGCTGTGAGCATCCTGACTAGTCTCATTTCAAATGAGAGTTCCTGTAGGGGTTTGGATGAATCACGACATTGGCATCATCCAACAAATGGAAATTATTTTCTTCAAATTAATTCAGGCCAGTCTTTAACCACGAATATCAACGAGTTTACAAATTTGATTTTAATAGGTTGCAATTATTCATTTCTTAATATTGCATAAATATAGTTATATGGAGAATGAAAAGCTGTGGCAGTAAGTATGCAACATCTGTAAATATTTAAAAGAGTACAGCAATTGTTGCAAAAGGTTTCACTCAAAATGCCTTACTACCACTGAATCCACTGAGTTTCTCATTATTGCATTCATAGAGGAATAGTTATCATAAATAGGTGGGGAAATTTGTGTAGTTATTGTAGTATAGTGCTATTATGTGGGTCTCAAACTACCTTTTTAACAGTTACACAGACGTACCTATTGCACAATGATTTTAGTACAATGACAACTACAGTCTGTTAAATAAAGGCAAATCTTGCACTGTTGCAGTTCAAGATGTTAGTATATCTGTAAGACTGCACTTATTATTATTACTTAAATCTCGTTAGATTCTATACTTAGATGTTAATATAATTTGGTGGTCAAATATGATATAATATAATATTATTTGGTGGAAAATATTAACCAAAGGCCATCACTTCTCATATTTTGGATGTGAACCTAGATGGCCTCTTGACTTCTCAAGCCTCACTTTTCTAAAAATGGCATATGACTGGTTAGGGAAAAAAAAATAAAAAATGCCAGAAGATGTAAAAGTGATGAGTCTCAATGGATTAAGAGTTATCAGCCAAGCTAAGCACTATGATCCCTGAGAGGTTCCTCACTGAAAAATGTGATAAACCTATCCCATAATTCCTTGTTGGTAGCCATAAAACCTTCCCAGAGGCAGTCTCACACGGTTCCCCAAAATGTGTGTTTTTCTGAAGGCTTTTAGCAACTGACAGTCAACACGTGTATTTTGAAGAGTGTGGTTCTGCTTTGCCCTTCTCTTGCGCATAGCACAGCATTTGCTTTAGTCTACTTTCTCTAGTAATAAGATACTGATGCTACAATATAACCAACAAGAAGTAGTTTTAAGATGGAATGATTAGACAATTTCAGTAAATAGTATGAGCATAGGCTTAAACAAAGTACATCCAGGATTAGTTTTTGTTTTTTGTTTTAATCTTAATGGAATAAGGAAATTATTCCTCCATATAATTTCTACACATTTGCTGTACAAACCTAGTTATAAAATAGCATAGTTGAGAAGCATGTAACATTATGTACATCATTATATATCAGTTCCGTGAATTTCCGTGAATTCTGCAATAACTTGAACAGGTCAAATAATGTTTCTTTTAATCTGCTTTGCAATAATGATGCAAATTCTTCTTTATATACTTTAGTGAGTAAGTAGATAGACTTGGGCAGCTCAATGTAGCCATTTCAACCTTAACCTACATCTAGATGACACAGCTCATCAGTTTATCTGCTGTCCATGAGAAGGAAGTGACAGTGCATGATGAGCCTGGTGCATCAATCCAGAGCCTTGAGACACTGCAACTAGAGGTGCAAGGCCATCTAGTGGAGGTAATTGCCACTAACATAACAGGCTAATCAGTGGCTTTAATTAACCAAGTCTAGGCAGTCAATAGGAACTACAGAGGGTCACTTTGTGCACGTATTTGTGTCAGTCAATAATATTTAATTAATTGTTAAATTAATAATTAGTGGCAGATATGTGTGATCTCTCATATACATGGGCGGCTGTGGCTCAGGTGGTAGAGCGGGTTGTCCACTAATCGTAGGGTTTGCGGTTTGATTCCCAGCCCATGTGACTCCACATGCCGAAATGTCCTTGGGCAAGACACTGAACCCCAAGTTGCTCCCGACGGCAAGTTAGTGCCTTGCGTGGCAGCTCTGCTACCACTGGTGTGTGTGAGTGGGTGAATGAGAACCAGTGTAAAGCACTTTGGATAAAAGTGCTATATAAGTGCAGACCATAGATTATTGCTGTCTGTCCTGTTTTCAAACTAGTGAACAGTGCAGCAAGAAAACTTTATACATCCACTGTCAAGAAATATAGGGATGTCTCGATCGCTAATTACTGTTTTTGTCCCATAAAATACAGATATCAGGTGATCAGGTGGCACTCAATACTGATCCACTTCTTGACAACAGACTCTGCAAGTTTCTGTCGCCAAGTTATGTGAAACATCAGAACCATGACAGCTGTGTCATGTGTCCATTGCAAGAACTGGCTCCACATTGTGTAAAATACCTCAGTGGACCCAAAACCAATCCAAGTGTAGAGGGTAGTGATGCCACCTCACAGAGTCCCCAGATCTATCCTGAGCTTAGGTTACTGTCTGTGTGGATTTTTCACATGTTCTCCCCGTGTCTTTGTGGATTTCCTCCAACCTCCTAAAAATATGCCAAATGGTGGATTGACTATGCTAAAGTGCCCCTACGTGTGAATGAGTGTGTGAATGTGTGTGCATATGGAGCAAGGGGAAGTGGAGCAAAATACAGGGACAAGAGAGTGAGCATAAAGGGGGAAAAAATGTGCAACTAGTGGTAGAAAATGCTTACTTTGAGCCATGACGATAACAGCATTAGAACTCATATTTTAAATGGAGCAGAAATGCAGACATTCTCTTTAAGAACAGATTTCTACATTATCTTCCCAAAAAGACATTAATTTTTTCATTCATTCATCTGATAACCACTTTATCCTGATCAGGCTTGTGGAGAATCCGGAGCCTATACTGGGAATGGTTGGCCCGAGGCTAGAATGCACCATGGCTTGGACACTAGTCTATTGCACACATGCATTAATGTAGCCAGTCCACCTACTGGCATGCTTTTTGGAGGTGGGTGGAAACTGAAGAACCTGGAGATAACCCACATGGACATGGGGAGAACTTGCCAAACTCATGCTAAATGTAACCGGAGCTCAGGATAGAATGGGGACCCTGGATCTGTGAGAAAGCAACACTACTCACTGCACCGCCAAGCCACCCACATAGAGATTTTTTAATATATTGCAAATAAGACATATTATTAAAATTGACATACAAATGTCAGCAAAGCTTGTGCGATACAACTGGCCCTTACGGCAGGGCCTTGCAAACATTTTGCAGCCAGAATGTAAATAAAAAGCCCTCTGATTGCAGAAGCAGCACAGATTTGCTTCATTATCCAACTTTACTTCACAGTCCAACTATTAGACACATTAGACAAATAATTACGGTCATATTTATTAATTTATTAGAACTATTAGAGCTTTTTATTTCTGATCTTTTCACCCATAAAACACAAACCAGTTACTCTGGGTTAAAATGTTTGTCTGAATTTTGTAACATATTAACAGTATTTTTTCAAAAGTTTAATTAAGACTGCTTTTACTGTAAATACTGTTGATATTATTATGCTTGATTAATGAGTTAATGGGGTAATGCCTATTAATATTTTAATATTTTAGGCAAATAAATAAATAACCTGTGTATCCTGTTAGAGACTTTAATACCAGACATCATAATGTAGTCATTATAGTTTGGTAGAAAAAATGGCAGACATTTGGTAAAAAGATTTTATGCCTGGGTCTAAGAAATAGCTGTTCATTTCCCTTCTCTTTCTCTCTCTCATCTTAAATTTCCCTCTATCTCACACTGATTTAAAGTGGACCTGGGTTTGTGAGCAGCAGCAGCAGTACTCGGGGGTTACGTCCACCTTCCCTCAGGCAGTGGGGGGCACTTAACATTCGCACTGGCTAGTCACAGCCCAGAGGGAAAGCATCGTCCTCTTTGTGCACAGGACTGGGAGATTAAAGAGAGGATGACAGGATGTGTTATGCAACAGAATGAGAGATAGTAGTGTTTTCTTCAGGTTCAGTGACCTGAAGAGAAATGGAATAAAGAAGAGAGAGAGAGAGAGAGAGAGAGAGAGAGAGAGAGAGAGAGATTCTCTGCACTAATGGAATACTGAGGGCTGTAGGCTGATAAGAGGACTGATGTACATTTGTTCAGGCCTGCTGATGTGTTAGCTTTCACAATTAGTAGCAGAATGAGATGCATGACATCTTGTCAAATTAAAGAGCCCTGCAATATAACCACAGATTCTATTGTTTTATACCTGCAAGCAGTGATCTGTGGGGTCCAAGCACCCTTTGCAAATAGCGTGCCCAGTGGCCAATACTTTCCAAGTTACAAAGAACGGTAAAGAGACCATAGATGAAAATACTTATCAGGTTTTGTGACAAAAACTCAATGTTAACCATGTGAAATGCCTGCTGAAAGCTGAATGGATGATGGTGGCCATGTTTTTGAAATAACTCAATCATCACTATAAATCCACTTACAGATTAGCACACACATTCACACACACTCACACCTATGGTCAATTTAATGTAGTGAGTCCACCTTCCGGGATGATTTTGGGAGATGGGAGTAAACCGAAGAAAACAAGAGGAAACCCAAGCAGACATGGGGCAAAGAGACAGAGGACACTGTTCCCTCATTAAAAACTTTTTACATCTCATTCAATATTTTACTAGAAAATGTTTTTCCTATCAATGAAGAAGCCACCTCTAAACTGAAAAAAAAAAAATAGGAGTGTATTTTGTATGGTAAAATACATGTGGTGGGAAAAGATAAACACAAGCACCCGTAGACTGCTAATGGGTTGTCCTGCTCAGATTTGGCCTCACGAGCTGTTTGCATATGCTGGGCAGGATTACACTGATCCAACTTAATGCCTATGACCATGCAATCATTCATAAATATAGAGTCTACAGCAGTGTGCAGGCTTGGGCCGAGCCCAGTGCCCTGGGTTTCCATGTAACCATCTGTCACTGATTAAAATTGAAGGAGATGCCAGTGGTGGCTGTGTGGTGGAGGTTACAGCTTGGTGATTCTGACACACTAGAAACTGCATTTTAATTGTACTGCATACTCTGTGTGCAGTACAAGATGACAGCTAAATTCGCTCATACAAGATTCCCATCAGCTTATTTTGGTTCAGTAGTGAATGTTCAATCAAATGTAGGCCAGGAAAAATAAGTAGATTGCGCTTTCAGATTGTCTGTTTTTATTGGACTGAAAGAGCTGTGGGTCACACTGAGAGGAATACTGATATACTATTTATAGCACCACATCAAGACTTTGGTGTCAAAATGAATTCTTTTTATGATGTTCAGTGAAGCTTTTCCATGCAAGAGCTCCAGTCCAGTTTTGGTGCCTAAACTACTGTAGGCTTTCAAAAGCACTTCTGTAACCAGACACAACAGAAATGTTACTATTTCATTAAATGTTTGAGCCAATCATTAAGGTTGATTTTACGTTATTATTTGCATTATACATTCCATTCCAAAAGTACTGGAACTGGAAGACCAATTCAATTATTTTGCTATACATTGAAGACCTTTGGGTTTGAGATCAAAAGATGAATAAGAGACAATAGATCAGAATTTCTGCTGTCATTTCATGATATGTAGATCTAGACATGTTAAATAACTTAGAACATGGCACCTTTGCTTGAACCCACCTATTTTTCAAGTGATTAAAATATTGGAACATGTGACTGACATGTGATATGTGATTGGAACTGTGGAGTTTCTTGTTGCCCAGGTGTGCTTTGTTATATTGCTTATTTAAACAATAAATATCTCTGAACGTCTACTCTTGGTTTGAACCTTGGGTGTTGCCTGTGAAGACTGTATTTGTTGTTAAAAAAAAATAAATCAACGTGAAGACCAGACAGCTGTCTATCAGAGAAAAGCAAGTCAATCTGAAGCTGAGAAAAGAATGAAAATCGAACAGAGCCATTGCACAAACATTGGGCAAAGCCAATACAACAATTTGGAATGTCTTGAAAAAGAAAGAAACCACTGGTTTACTAACAACCAAACATGGAACAGGTCGGTCAAGAAAACTACAACATTTGATGACAGAAACATTGTGTGAGCTGTGAAGAAAACCCCCCAAAAACAACAGTCAGTGATGTCACCAACAACCTTCACAGGCAAGGGAAAAGGTATCAAAATCCAACATTTGAAGAAGACTTTTAGAGCAGAAGTATAAAGGTCATAGCACAAATAGCACACATATATGCAAACCACTAATCACCAGTAAGAAAATGAAATATAGAGATGAGCCACAAAAGTTCTGGAACAAAGATTAACCTTTATCAACGTGATGGAAAGGCCAAATTGTGGTGAAAGAATGGATATGCTCATTATCCAAAACATATGAGCTCTTCGGTCAAGCATGGTGGAGGTAGGGTCATGGCTTAGGCTTGCATGGTTATTTCTGGAACCATTAACTAATCTTTATTGATGATGTAACTCAGGATGGTAGCAGTAGAATGAACTCAGAAGTGTACAGAAACAATCTGTCTTCTAATTTACAGAGAAATGCATCTGATCTAATTGGGAGGAACTTTATCATGCAGCAAGATAGTGACCCAAAACACACTGACAATACAACAAAGGACTTCATCAGGGGGAAAAAGTGAAAGGTTTTACACTGGACAAGTCAATCACCAGCCCTTAACCCAACTGAGCAGCATTTCACCTCCTGAAGAGGAGACTGAAGGGAGAAACCCTCCAAAATAAACAACTGAAAGAAACTGCAATAAAAGCCTGGAAAAGCATCACAAAAGAAGATCATAGCAGTTTGGTGATGTCAGTGGGTTGCTGGCTTGATGCAGTTGCTGGCTTGAAGCAAGGGATATGCAACCAAATATTAAGTGTTATTTACTTTAATTTACTTTAAGACTATCTGTTCCATTAATTTTCCTCATGTAAAAATTGGGGAGTCTGACAACAAAGGTGACATGTTCTAAGTTGTTTAACACATCGAGATGTAAATATCAGGAAATGAAAGCTGAAATTCTGATCTGTAATCTCATATTAATCTTTTAATATCAAACCCAAAAACAAAAGAATTGGCCTTGTTCCAATACTTTCAGGAGGCCTGAACATGTTTTATTTACTCAACATCTCTATATGTCGATTCCCAACAAGACTCATTAAACCCAATGCGTAATTCTTACTTAACAATCTGCTGTAAATGTTTTTGTTAAAAAAATATTTCACTGTTCTGTTCAAGGTCTTGAGGTTAACTATGCTGAGTTGATTCCACATGCATTTTTTAATATAAATCTTTTCAATACATGATGCTAATATTAAACGTTTCTTCTTTTTTTTTTACCATTTATGAATGGTGCTTTTAATTATTCATTCATCTTCAGTAACCACTTTATCCTGGTCAGGGTTGCAGTGGGTCTGGAGTCTATCCAAGAGACACACCCAGTCCACCATACACATACACATAGGTATTTCAGAGTGGCCGATAATTTAGTGACATGTGGAGAACATTCAAAACTCAGCACAGATAGGAACCTGAGCTCAGGATTGCAGCTCAGTCCCTGGAGCTGTGAGCAGCTATGATGCCTTCTGCACTACCATGTCCTCACCCCATTTTAAGTATGCTACTTATAAAATAACAATATGTACATTTTTTGTCCCTAATCATGAAGTATACTGTATCAGTGATCACTGATCAGGAGATATAGACCAAAATATTGTGCCACCATTGGACTACTGAACAGATTTCTGTATTTTTCTGTCAAATTGGGTGTTTCTAATGCTTTATATATATGTGTGTGTG
>JANDJT010000092.1:11618600-11633219 GCA_024331685.1 Stegophilus panzeri | reverse complement strand
AACGGGAATATACTTCAAATATATTTCTCTCATATGAATTTGTAGGGGTGCCAATAATTGTTGCACACACATATTTAACAAAGCTATTGTTTTGGATAAACCTGTGTTTTGTTTGCAATTATTTGATAACAGCCTTCATAACATTTTTCACAGCCTTCTTTGCTCATATTTACCAAGGGTGCCAATATTAGTGTAGGGCACTGTATTCTGAGATATTTCAAGAATCTCTCAGAACCAATAATTTTTCCCCATACCTGCTGAAAAGTGCACATTACATATCACCTCAAATATCATGTCAAATAAGAAGCATAATCATACCTTGTGGAAAGTAGCACAGTTTTTGAAAATTAGCCTCATGTCTGCCACAAAGTCTTCTGTGCTCCTGTAACTGGGACTCTCCTTGCCCTCCATTTTGCTCCTCACTTTAGACAGGTCCATTGGGGTTTTTATAATCTCGTTGTATTCTGGCATGGACTGCATATCGGGCACATGCAAGATTGTTACCAAACACTTCAGTTGGTCAACTGTATGGCTAATTTGGAGTTTCTGTAAGCCTATAAGAGTGCCTCGTCTATGTGTACATGCACGTCATGGCTTTAAGAGTATGGGTAAACTTACCGATGGTGTTACAGGCTCCTGGAAATCAGTACTGAGTTCATTGCAGTAGATGCGAAGTAACAGTCTCTCACATTTCTGTTTGATAAGAATAAATGCAATTGCAATGAAGAAGAGAGCACCGAATAGTTCAGCTCTGTCTGAAACCAAAACTCAGACTACATTAGTTTATAAATTAATATAAAATAGTTGACCATACTCGTCTATCCACAGGCGTGAAGGTAACTGAATCAGGATCCGGCTTCACGTTTTTTGACTCCCCACCACCATCAATGTCATACTCCATTTCAGGGGAGTTCAGGTCACGGCAGAATGTGCAGTACCATTCACCACTGCAGACGAAACATCACGGGCAGGCAATCAACCATATTTTCTGAATATAGTCTTACAGCAGTCAAAAGATTCTCCAAGAGTAGTTTCAAGTTATGGTTTATCTAAGGCTGAAAAGCAAAAGCTCTACAATGTAAAAAATTGGGTGAGTTATTACATAATGTATGGATTTCATGTCACATATAATTATTATTGTGAAATGTTAAATGTGATACACATGATAATTTTCATTAGAGACATTCAGAATATATGCAAAATGAAAAATTACTTTGATTACACTTTATACTGCTTGACCTCTATAGACCTCTATCCTGACACGTCTAGGGTTAGTTAAAACGTTCCCAAAGAAATGCATCCGTGTTCATTGGTCACTGGTATAGTACTGAGATATATATATATATATATATAAATAAATCATTTCATTTGAATGTGAATGTTAATATATTTTAATTTAGTGATCAGTGATGTATGAGAAATGCCCACCACAGACACATTTGGAGAGAAAAAAAAAAAAAAAAAAATCAGTGATGCACTGGGAATTCAGTATAACTGACTGCATTTCAGAGTGGCTTACACAGAGTTCTGACTAGGGCTGGATATGATAATTTATGATGATATCGATATTATATTCTGTCAACATGCTTTTCTGAGATATCATGGATAGCATAAAATGTTTTTTAATAATTTGCAAACTAACTAGAAGCAGCTGCTGTGAATTGTAAAACTGTGTTATTCTCATTTTCAGGGTTAATATTCTCTTCTTTTTTTTTATATAAATAAACATTATTTTTTAAAATAAAGAAAATTACTGTTTGCTGCATGTTCCATTTGAAACATATCACTGCACATTTTACTTTAATGAATGCATCTCAGTGTGAGATGAAGTCTTGGTACAGAGTAGGGATGTTAAATAAATTTTAGGTAACGGTCCACATTACACTTATTCTAATGTTAAGTGGGCTAGATGGGGAATCAATATAGTTTGCACATTATTTTCCCAGTTAAAATTTGGAACAAGTTGCGACTGCACAAGTGTTCACCCCAGTAACCTGAAAATATGGAAACGCACCAAATTTTTAGTTTGCTGAATTTCTGGCCCATAGTTTCTTGCTCCATTTTGTCCCTTAATGGAGTAATTGTAAACGTAATTATGCAGATTTCAATCTAAAACACAGATTCTAAATTCATTTGGTGGGCCGGATTAGAACATTTCTCAGGCCGGTCCTGACCTGTGATGTGTTTGTTTGTGAGCCCTGATGGAGACATTCATGTATGCATACTGGCAAAGCAAAATCAAACTTGCTTACCTTGGTGATGCATTGAGAGTGGGAATATGACAGCCGAGATGGAAGACTTTGGGACATTTGTCACAGCAGAGCAGCTCTCCTCCATTCTGGCACACAGCACACCAGTCCTCATTGGGGTCCTCCTCAGGTTCAGGGCTTTTCTCTGTCTGCTGCTCTTCTGTGGGAGGTGACTCCTGCTGTTGAGTCTGAGACTGCACACCTGTGCTGTCTGGAAGACTAGCTTTGGTAGAGGTCTGGACCTGACACACAACACACAAAAGATATGGAAGGGTCATCGAACATGCTTGATTCATTAGACCCAACTATGCATTGCATAACCGCAACCAAATACAACATAGATACTTACAAACCGAACTTCGTCATCATCCTCTGGCTCATCCTTGATTACAATGACAGGCCCTGGAGAGGACTTTCTCCTTCTCTTAGTCGTGAGGCTTGATAGCCCACTCGCTGGAGGCTCTGAACGCTTCCAAGGACCGGCCCTAAAATGGAATAAAAGGAATGCAAGGACATAAGGCACTGAGCAAGCACAGAAAAAAACTTTAAGTTCTTGACAAAGGCAGATAATATGTATAATGCAACAGTACCCTGTCCTTGCTTCTGATGAGGTAGGAGCAGACATAGGAGAAATCTGTCTTACTGGAGCTAAAGAGCAAATAGTAAATGTACATGTTATTAATTGCAAGAATATTCATTCATCTTCACTCACTTTAAAAAAAAAAAAAAAAAAAAAAAAAAAAAAAAAAAAAAACCTTGGTTAAAACCTTTACCCCAATTATAACAATGATTCACAATTCATCCTAGTGTGCAAATATTTAAAGTGGTCAAAGCTGACTGTTAGCACCGAGAAGACTGTATGAGAAGACTTTTTTTTTTTAATCTCATGGCCACCCAATCCAGAGTCATAGAGAATCAGTCAGTCATCATTCAGTCAGAGTTGTTGCATATCAAACATTTCATTGTAGGGTTAATAACTCAAATGTGATTTAATCCAATCAATAGGAAAGGAAATTGAAGAAAGCAAACACAGTTAATACAGGAGGTAAACAAAGTAAAAGTAGTGGCAGACATGCACATTTGTTGCGTTCAGTTTCGTTCTTCAACATGTTACAAGTAGAGTAATGAGACACAGAGTTTTTTGTGTGTGAAAATATGTGTTGTGTATTCCAAAAAGTGTTCTATGTCCAAGCTTAAAATAACAATTTCAGTCTATATATCAAGACTCCCATTTCCAAGCTTTTATTATCATACACACCACTTTTGTCTGGCACAGTGGGGGGCAGAGTGTGAACAAAACTAGCCCTAGGGCCAGACAGCGACAAGGAAACTGTAGGGTCACTTCTCCTGCTGAGGTATGTGGCTTCCATCATGGTTCTCTGTAAAAGAAAACATTGCAACGTGAAAATGATTAGCAACTTACTTTTACCCAAGCGACACATAACCATGACTTGCAGACTGAAACCCTAACAACCCCATCTACCTGCATGTAAGAGGCCTGAGATGTGAGTGGACCGGTGTTTTGGAGAGGTGCATTCTGGGAGTAACGAGAGGGTCCTTGCAGCACTTCCATAGGTTTAGGAGGGAAGTTAGGACTGTTGATGAGACCCCTCAAGGTCTGAAAAAAGATATGTATGGTTTAGCTTAACACTACATCACACGTGGATATTATATATACTGCAATTAGTGTACTTTACTTAATTTACACCATACAACTGGAAAAGCAAACACAATGCAGCTCTGGGACATACAAATAAAAAGTTCCTGTGTGCCATCTTATTACTGGATGAAAAATATCAGAGCCTCATCATTAAGTTAAAAGAAGTATTGGAGTATTAGAGCTTCCTCACACCTTTACCTGTTGTGGGATGCTGGAGTTCTGGATCAGAGTCGGGGGACTTCTAGTATTAATGTGCGGGTTGCCATACCTCCAAGCCTGCTGGGGCATGCCGGTTAAATTCTGGGAAGGTGATCCTCCCTGCATTGGTCTAGAGGATGGTGCCTGCCCAGGAGGGCGCATGCCCCAAGACCAGTGACTGGGAGATACGTGTCGGCTTGGCTGCTGAGAGAGTTTCTCGACCTGCATTTGCAGCTGGGCCAGTGTGCTCTGCCTGTGCTGCTGAGCCTGAGATCCTGTGAGGGCCAAAGGGGGTCCCTCGCCTCTGGGGCCAGGGTTCATCTGCTGGAAGGGAAATGGTTGGGGGCCACTCGGCTGCCGAGCTGAGCTTTTCTCTACCACCAGGGAACCTGAAGGAAAAATATTAACTGAAAGCTTGCAATTCCTGTCCTTATTTTTAGGATTACACTGGTGATCATAAGCAACTACAAAGTTAACATACTAATTGATGCCACTTGCAACGTCACTACTATTACTGTAAAATTAGTCTCTTTAGAGTTTGAGTACAAAATGTTTTGCATGTGATGTTCGGTTCCTGATTATGTCCTGATATAATTGCAAAGAATTATGTTGGGTTTTTTTTTTTTTTTACCCTCATCTGCTGGGTGAGTCTTTTCTTTCAAACAATAGGTACCAAACTGTTAGGGTGCTTGCTAACATGTTTCCTATTAGACATGAATACAGCAAACACATCTTTTGGAAATGCTCATGCAACATCATTTGGCAGAACACCACGCTTGGAGACGAGCACTAAACGGCAACATTGCTAACACAAAATGCTAGTAAGCACGAGAGAAAAATCTGAATTTTACCACAACAACCTTATTCTGGTGGACAGGACAGCTCCACACATAAATGCTGTTAAACTGACATTTAACTTGCAATTGAAATTAATCAAGACAGCAAAATTTGCACAACTATGTGGATCAACTTACTTTTTTTTTTTTTTTTTTAGATATTTTTATATACTCAATATCCAAGTATCAACACAGTTTAAAAAATTGGTCTTTACACTTTTATTACTGACCTCAATGGAAAATATTTTAAATGGTGACAAACACCACATAATCTGTTTGTTGATACAATAATGCAAAATATTTTTTTATTTTATTTTAGCACATTCCATCTTTTTGCATAGGCTATACAACCCATAGTAATTTCCTCCACAGTTATTATTGATTATAGAGTGTTTCTAGATGTGTACCAAGTAACAGCCCAAAAAAACAAAAAAAAAAAACACAATAGGCGTGACTGCTAATTTATAAACAGCTCCACCTTTGTTTTTGTTTTTTTTGTTTTTTTTTACAGACCAGAGATCAAAGTCCTGCTTTCTATTGGCTCACAAGAATGAAGTCCAAAAATCATGTCTATAGGGTTAGCATGATAAATGATTTCAGTCTTACCAAGGTCAACATTTGAAGCCCAAAAAGCAGCCCGGCACTGGAAGCGAACTGAACTCTGAGGAACGTAGGAGGTATTACACTTTGCTCGGAGAAGGTACTGGATTTGATACAAGATCTGAAAATAGAGAAAGAAATCTCTCCATCAGTAACCTCACTATGAGGAAATCAACACAGAGTATTCATGCCTGACTGAGTTGGAAGTCTCTTACCAGCCGTTTACAGTACAGGAGTGCAGTGCCACTGTTACTGGCCGTTGCCCACTTTGTGAAGCTAATCACATGATCAAGATGCTTAGTGAGGGAGGAGATGTCTTCCTGCTGTTTCTTCAGCACCATTTCATGATCTTTTGTCAGCGCCTAAGAGAACACAATTATAAACTGACATTGCACTAACTCATCTAAAATTAATACTCCAACTTTTTTAAACCTAATCTGTGTCTACCTCATATGTAGCATACATGTGATTACCAATAGCAAGAACAGAAAAAAGGACAGAAAACAAATTAGTTTGAAAGTAAGGTCCAGTCAGTTGTGAGGCAAGCAAATATTTATGCAGTTTTTTAAAATCCTTTTCATAAATTCTTCAGTCAGTACTAAATCTGTATAATGCATGCCATCAGAGCTGGGACTACTGGAATCATTTGTGGTTATGCATTACCAAAGTATTGAGTTTGTGCCCGACCACACAGATACACCGGACTTTCTGGAAAGCTAAACTGGATAGGAAATTACTTTTTACTTTATTTTTCTACTGATGGAAAACTGGATAAAACTACACAAGAACAGCTTTAGTAAGACTTTGTCTCATACATGCTCTAATCCCAAGAGAGCGTGAAGATTGTATTTGTGCACTTGTTACACAGTCACATATTTTAAATCTGTGACTGGTTTCAAAAAGTGCCAAGTGAGTTTTGAGTATACAAGGGTCTTTTACTTCTTCTCTCAGTACAGGTGAAAATTCTTGTTCATGGTAATCATATATACATTACAGACACAGTGTATACAGATTAAGTAGTACATAAATTGCTTCAATAAATATTTAGCTAGTACCTCAAGCTGGTTGATTAAGAGCTTCCCTTTTCTGTTTATTTCCATAATTAGATTGCAGATGGCCTTTTTAATTTCATTGGTGACAGTCTTGCGGTTTTCATCCACTTGCTGAAGACTGTAGAAAAAGAAGACAAACAATAAGCATGACTGTTTCACATGACTGAGCTTACAAAAGAAACATTTGTGTGTCATTTCACTGCACATAGATGTATTTTGGAAAGTGTACTTAACCCATTGTTTATCGTGTCAGACACCTCCCCAATGGCCTTCCTTTTTTCCTGAAGTTGGCCTGTCATCTTCTCTAGGTGTTCCCTGTGGTTTCTATACGCATCCTCCAGAAACTGGTAGCTGCAAGGTGACGCAAGTCAACAGTCAGATTTAAAAAGCTTACTTTTGTAAAATATGTAACTTAAATAACAAGGAATACTGGAATAATTACTTATGGTCCTTGTGCTTGAGTAACTGACAGTCTCTGCAGGTGAGACGATCACAAGTTTCACAAAACAGCTTCAGAGGCTCTTGCTTGTGGATATCACAGAAAACCGGTTTCTGTGTGGAAGCACCCATTGCTTCTGTTAACAAAAAATAATAATGTTTAGAACCACAGGGGGAACAAACAGAACTCAAATGCATGTGTGTGTGTGGCAGTCTGGGAAAACCTGTTGGACTGTTGGCGGTGTCTGAATTCAGGCATAGAAACAAAAAAAAAGGAAAAATCTCCCCCCCACCTTTAGGCCAAGATTTCATTTTTCTGCCTATAATACACTTAGGCATTTTTCTTTTTTATTTACTTTTTAATCTTGCCTAGACTGTCTGCCAGAACTTTAGTTGTTGGATTTTGATGAAGTTGTTGAATAGTTAGGTGCTGTAGTGAAACACACACAAGCCTAATCAATTCAGATTGTAATAAGATACGAGCAGTCAAAGTGTCCACAAGTGGATTTTTTTTAAACATGTAAAACTCAGTTTTTTCACTTTTGGGGTAAACAGGTTTAAACCTACTAAAACTTTATTTGAGGTTGAGATGCATGCAAAAGAGAAACATATTTCAGTTCAATAAAATCTGTAAAAATAAATTAATGTCAAAATTTGAACATGCGATGTGATAAGCTGCGTTTTTGTCCCATTAACTTCAAGAAGGACTTAAAATGGGGGATGGTGATGTTTATAGCTGATATAATGTAACTGATAGCAGGAACTAACTTAACTAACATTAAACATTATGTTATAAATGGGTTTGGGGTGGTAATAGCACTTCAATTCACATCACAAAACCCCGTAATTTATTATTTTTCTATCACAGCACACCACATCATGCTTTATTCCTGAAATAAAGTACAACTCAGCTTCTTCATTTGCATCATTTTATGATCTTCATGCACTCATTCCATTCTGCATTTATGAAGACAGTTAAGTTACCTGAAGACATCTCCTCCATTTGCCTGATTGTATGATCTCTGGTGAACTTTACACGCTGATGAGCCTCAATGCAGGTGACACACAGGAATTCCACACATTCCACACAGAAACCAGTTGCCTCTGTGTTGTCGTCGCAGCTCATACACAGCTGCAAGCAAAAAGAGGACAAATGCAGCATCAGCAAGTAATGCAATAAAACGAGCTAGAACAGAGCTGTTTCGGAGATGCTACACATGGAACAGTATTGCATTTGTCCTGTAGAATAAAAGCATGCGCTGATGTATGAGGTTTTTTCATGTGATGCTGTATCCTGTTACATACCCATATCATTTCTCAGTCATACTGCAGGACTGCCTACTTTTTACAAATGCTTTTGATTCAGCTACACATGCAAAACATATTAGCCAAAGTAGGCTACGATATCCAACTGTGAACGGTGCTGGCAATTATTTTGACTATACTATTCATTTAACAATGCATTTGATAAAACACAATGTAATGTATATTTAAAATGATAAACCTGATCTGTTTCTAAACGGAATGTTAGTAAGAAATCATTGTGATATCAATAATGAGCAAGATAAATAAGAGTAAGTATACAGCCACTTTCGTGAAGCACCACTTTGCAAGCCATCTTTCTCAGAAAGTTGTACTTGTATTGGTAAGCCAAGATCTTGTCCATTGCCAGATTGTGGAGTTTGTGAAGTGTTTCTTGACCTGCGATCAAACAAATTGAAAGTATACCCTAGACAGACTGTTATATGCAATATTTCCTTTAAATTGGTCTCACTAGTTCCTTTATTTCAGAACTTTGCTTACATTTTTTTTCTGGCCCTGAAAATCAGCCCAGAGGAAAGTTCTAAATTTCATGAAGGTTCACCGTCACAGAGATTGGGGGTGAAAAAACTAAACAGATTAACAAATTTTACATGATCACAGTGGTGACGTGTCTTTATAATAATCTGTAAGTACAGATTGTTGTACATTACATTTACTAAACCAGTGAACGAATAAAATTAAATGTGTTATGTATCCATTGTGATGTGTCGCATGCAGCGTGCAAACCTGAGGTAACTGATTGATGTCCATTGAAGTTTTAAACTTTTAAAGTCGTCATACTGAACATTACTGGAAAAGTAATATTAGTACATAGTTAATTAAAATATAACTGTGTGTGTTTGTGTGTGTTGGGGGGGGGGGGGGTATCAGATAAATTTATCAGATAAATGTAAGTCGCTCAGAATAAGAGCATCTGCCAAATGCCATAAGTGTAAATTAATACAATGTAATGTTCTTGGATATATACGAATTACATTACAGCGTATTTAATACTCACTCCTGACTGTATGTGTGTGGGGATTTGTGTGTTTGTATGTGTTTGTGTGTGTGTGTTGAGGCAAAACAAAACAACTGGTTTAGTAGTTTACTAGCAATAGTTTCTCCCCACTACACGCACCCTACATGTACAGAGACAGAAAAAAAAGGTTCAAGAGAAGGACAAGCTAATAAATATTCAACGATTATTACATGAGAGAATAAACATAGGCCTGCACATGTTATTTGGGTAAGGATATGTCAAAACACAACGTGGTTTATGACAGTTGGAGTGTGAGGGAACATCTCACTCCAGGGCGGATACTATGACAATAAAAAGACACGCGATTGTTACTTGTCAAACTTTCTTAAAATTTAAGGACATGCAGTGTTACTAAATTTAGTTTGTGATGCAGTACGGCCCCTTGGGATATGCTCTGCCATGACAAACAATATTAAATTGTTACCAATGATGTGCGACTACTCACTATAGCAAGGTGCTGAAGTGATTTCTGCCTTTGACTGATTTTGTTTACTATTTCAATGACATTTCAAAGCTAAAAACCCCAATGAAATCATAAAAGACCCTGTTGCTCATACTGAAGATCCTTTCAACATACCTAGTACTGTCTGACTTTACAGCATACAGTTATTAAAGAGTAATGACTCATAATCACACTATCTGGTGTCACCCGGAAGAGGAGCTGTTCACTTTTGTGTCTGGTTTCACTCAAGGTTTCTTCCTCAAGTTGGCTCAGGGAGGTTTTCCTCGTGACTCTTGCCTCATGGCTTGCTCATTAGAGATCTAGATCTACATGTGGAGTTCTGTAAAGCTGCTATGTGACAATGTCTATTGTTAAAAGTAACATATAAATAAAACCGAATTGAATCGAATATCTAACTGCCCAGTCTAGATCAAAGAAGATGAAAAAAACCAGAAAGGTACACCATGTGGTGATCCTTTACAGGCCCTAATATCCTTAATAGCCAGTTTCTAATCTCAGCCATAACAGAGCATTTCCATATAAGTACCTGGCTGGTCTTCTCTACGGTGCTGCTTGGAACCTCCATAGTGTCCTTGGCAAAGAAGTTATCCAAGACCTCGACTTCCATGCACTCTTGATGACAAACTGGGCATCGGATCACATTCACTGCTGAATGCAAACGGATAACATTAGTCTGTCACTGCAACATGAACTAGAAAATAACTTTAATTCAGTTAGTGGAAAAATGGCAATAACACTGCTATCCTCCGAGGGCCTGTCTGAAATTTGGTCAGAAGAGCTTGGTGCTTTCTCTGGTCAGATGTCCACAATAGGCCATATAGTGTATGCTACATTTTGTGTAAGCATGCTGGTAGATACATACATGAAGGTAGGCGAACATACATTCGGTCAGTTGTATTGGCCCAAATCTGTGTAAAATCTGCAGGTAATTTTGAAAAATTGCAAGCTCCTCTGAATATTTGGGGGATTGCTTTATCCTTCGATCGTGAACTCACAAAATTCCAATCAAGTTAACGTTACAGAATGTTTCTGATTACGTAACCCCGCTTCCGGCAGATTTGCAGATTGTGCCGACTGATGACTCAAGCAGAATTTAGCAATCCACTTTAACGGCAAGTCTATCATTAGAGGATCTTCATCATGCAGTAGGAATAATCTCACATTGAGGACACATTTTCACAAAATCTGTTAGAGAATTTGTCAAAGATTTTTCCAGGTCATCTCATCCAGCGTGACATGTAATCAGCTTAAACGACTGCTGAAATGGAAACGTCTAAAACCGGCTTTAATCGTAAACCTCTCCCACAACCTTGTATTCAGTTGTCGTTTGGTCACAACGGCATTTAAATCGGCCACCAATGAGAGCGTCACATTATATATTCTAAAACCAAATAATTATTTTACGAGGTGGTTGTTTTTTTTGTTGTTTTTTTTTGCCTGTGACCAAAAATCATACCGGGTAAAGTCAGCTTTAACAGACCAGGTGATCCGTTCGTTCAGAAACACGGTTTACTGTTCCCTGGTTAGTATCAGTTAACAATGTGTAATTTTATCAGAAACATATAGCGTGAACCCAGCTTTAGTCCATACAGGACCACAGCTAGACTTGCTCTAAGGTCCACAGTTTTCTCGCTCTAACAAACCTGATCCAGCTTGTCATGAATAGATGAAAAATAAATTCAGCAGGATAATGGTGGAAGCAGAGAAACCCTGAACCTGGGCCAGACACAGAATAATGAGGATGATGTTGGAAGCAGAGAAACCCTGAACCTGGGCCGGACACAGAATAATGAGGATGATGGTAGAAGAAGAGAAACCCTGAACATGGGTTGTTCACAGAATAATGAGGATGATATAAGGTGATCATACATGGCTTGCCTTGTCCATCAGCTGGCATCTGGTGGTTGATGCCCTGCTCTGTGTACGCCAGGCTCCTCGATGAAGAAGGAAGGCATCTTTTGCAGAAGGAGTGCAGGCAGGGCAGCAGTTTGGGCTCCCTGCTGTGGAAACTGAGCTTACACAGGGGACAGATGTCCAGCAGGCCCAGACTGCCCTCCTCTTTCGGCTTGGCCTCTTGAATCGGCTTGCTCTCCGCCTCGTTTTCCACGATGATCACGATATCGTCCGATTCTATCGTTTCTCCGTTTTCCTCCATGGTCTCAAGCACAACGTGTGGTTGGATATTACAGCTTCCTAACAACAGTACTGCATATGAACAATAAAAATTCTGATTCGAGTCGCCTTTAGCAGTCGCATGCTGGTGTCATCATGGAAGCCTGCTCTTGTTTAGAAAAGAAACCGAAAACCGTTGTACATAACTAACTACTGCTTTACAAAAGGCACGCTCGTATTAATGAGTAACGTTATCATAGCTAACTAAGTACAAACAGTTACCACTGAAAATAATAATTAAACAAACTAGCTAACTCTAGCTGTATTACCGGGACAGCAAGCTAGCAAGCCAAACGTTAATTATTAAACAAAAAAAATATATATATATACATATATATACATATCCAAGAGAAATTCGTTCCGACGAAACACACTTGACATACAATAACCGCGTGTCAGTATTCAGTGTTTACAAACACTAAACAACCAACACAAAGCGTTTGTAAAAATGTAACTAGCTCAGAGAACTGTGTTTACCGCTGCCCGCTAGCTAACAAACAAACGGACTAGGTTTCAAATACAACTCCTAACTCCCTACCTAAGTGCACTACGTAATATAAGAACTTACGACTTATAGCGCCTACGTAGTGCACTATACATTCAACATGAGGCGATTTGAGATAGAGCCGATGTAACGAGGCCGCGATTGTACGACTACGGAAAGCGTGACGTGTCAAAACTTCCTCCTCCTTAGTGGTATGCGTTTATCGGCATACGCGTTTCCCGCACCCCATGGGTGGATTCCTGCGAAAAGAAATCTGCAAAGAAATTTTCAGGTTTTTTTTTATTTTATTTTTTTTATTACAACATGCATAACAAAGCTAATCAAAATGACTGACTACTACCACTAACCCATTACCTACTAATATATATTTATATATATTTATATATATATATATATATAATTTTATATCTAACTAACCGTTAAACAATTTCGAAAGTAGGGCCAACGATAAGAAATGCAACCTCTCAAAATTGTGGTTATTAGTCCTTTCGTCCTTGCTAAAAAAAAAAAAAAAAAAAAAGCCGGGATGAGTTTCAAAAGGGTCTTGACTGTCCACTAAAGTCCACTATATTTGTACATTATCAGTATGGCTTATCTAAAGTCATCTGTATTCACTTTCCACAATTTATAGCGCTGGCAAAGCATTCACACCATTAATGTCTAAGCTGAATACCAAGCCAGTAGATTATGGTGTCTACTGGCTTGGTGAACTGATCAAACACATTGTAGTAGACACAGTGGACTCCATATATTCGAAAGATTATTTCCAAGAAAGAAGATTTCCCAGAATGTTCATATTATATGGGAGACATTTTCCCGCAGTACACACCTCTGAACCAGGGTTCAACAACCATGACCAAAGTTGGCAATAACAGTATTACTGATTAACCTGTGAAGATATTGTGCATGTGGATTTCCTTGCAGAACTGGTTTGACTCTCCTTACAAAGCCTAGCTCTTCGTTGTTTGATTCGCAAATAGGGCATTTGTAATAACTACCTGAGTCAGGGGAAAAAACCATGGAGCTGACAGCTACAAGTCACTCTATTACCATGAATAATGGGTTGAAAATCCCTCTTATAGGTATAGGGACCTATGGAGACCCTCGGACGGTAAGGGGCTATAAATTTACTTTTATAGTTAGTTAATTTATATTTTCTCACTCACTTTCTGACGGCTTTTTTCTTCAGAGAACTTTATCTGTTCTGGCGTGTTTTGACTGCATTTTATAGACTCCCAAAGGAACCGCATATAACGCAGTCAAGCTTGCCATCGAGGTTGGATACAGGCACATCGATGGAGCTTTGGTGTATTTCAATGAGCATGAAGTGGGCCAAGCCATCCGGGAAAAAATTGCTGATGGGACAGTGAAAAGAGAGGACATTTTCTACTGTGGAAAGGTAAAGGACAAGTTTGTTCTTCTTAGCTAAAAATCATTCCTTGCTGATTTGCTCATGGTCTCTGTGGGTCTCTGCTGGTAATTTGTTGCCTTATATTGGTGGCATGTTATGCCTAGTGGATATCATTAAGGATTAATTATGGTAATGATCATAAATGAACAGAATGTTGTTTGTGAAATAACTGAAATATTTATTGATTACATTGTTGAGAAAACCCTGTGATGTGTATAAAATTTACACAGTACCTCGATGTTGTATGATACCGTTGTTCTCTTTTACTGAAATAAAACCCAAAACACTTAAACCATCGACGTTATTCTTTGTGGAGACTGAGGTGTTTTAAATGAAATTTTCTATGTTGTATATGACCTTTCTACAGTATATGCCATTCAGTCCTAGTTTCCAGCCATCATTATTATCATTATTATTTACTAAAACAGTGAAGGAATAAAATGAAATGTGTCATGATATCTGATAACAAACTACACACGGAATTTATGTTGAGAAAATTCGGCTTGCTCTTTGTTCCCAAATAACATTGGACCAGATCAATAGTTTACAGCAACTGTCCACACTTATTTAATCTGTAGTACAATGGTTACAATTACTGAATAAGCTAGAGAAAGAGAACATGTAGCTTTACTGTTCATTGGAACCTTATTGTTTATTTGGGTCTGTCTTGATTCCTTTTCATATTTAGTTTATA
>JANDJT010000092.1:11557518-11600704 GCA_024331685.1 Stegophilus panzeri | reverse complement strand
AAAAAAAAAAAAAAAAAAAAAAAAAAAAAAAAAAAAAAAAAAAAAAAAAAAAAAAAAAACCAAACAAACAAACAAAAAAATTAAAATTAATAATCAAAGACAATCAAAATCATATAGACTCACCCATTACAGAAAATGAACTCATAAACCAAATTAAGACCATAAAACCCAAAAAAGCATATGGACCTGATGGAATATTAAATGAAATGATAAAACATAATAAGTCCTAAATTCCAATTGTCCATACTAAAAGTGTTCAACATTGTTCTAAGTGTAGGACAATTCCCTGACATCTGGAATCAAGGGCTGATAACACCAATCTTTAAAAAATGTGGACAAATTTGACCAAAATAACGACAGGGGCACTTGTGTGAGCAGCAACCTGGGAGTTATTTTGTAGAATAATAAATTCTAGACTTCTGGAATTCCTTACAACACACAATGTCCTGAGTAGAAGTCAAACTGGATTCTTACCAAATTATCGCACATCTGACCACATTGACATCTTACATACTCTAATTTTAAAAATACATTGTCCAAAACAAAAGGAAATATTTTGCCTGTATTACCGACTTTAAAAAAAACTGTTTGACTCTATCTGGCACCAAGGATTATTTTATGAATTTACTGAATGTGGCATAGAGGGGAAAACCTATGACCTTATTAAATCAAGGTACACTGAAAGTAAAAATTAACAATAAATTAACAAAATATCTTCCCCAGGAGCACGGAGTGAGACAGGGCTGCTGCCCAATGTTATTCAACACTGAATACATAAACGAACTGGTGAGCAGTCTGGAGCGATCATCAGCCCCGGTCTCACTCTGTAGGACTCAGAAATCAAATGCGTGCTCTATGCAGATGACCTGGTCCTGCTGTCTCCCACTGAACAGGGCCTTCAGCAGAATCTGGACCTGCTGGAGCAGTACTGCCAGACCTGGGCCCTGGCAGTAAACCTCAAAAAGACTCAAATCATGACCTTTCAGAAAAGAGCCACATCCCAGGGAACACATTCACATTAGGAAATAACCACCTAACTCGCTCACCACACTATAACTATATAGGACTTCCACAGGCAACTTCAACTCTGCAGAGAATGAACTGAGAGATAAAACCAACAGGGCGTGTTATGCCATAAAAAAAATTGTCCTTTAGAGATTCCTGTTAGAACTTGGCTGAAAATATTAGACTCAGTAATTGAGCCGATTGCCCTCTGTGCAGTGAGGTGTGGGATCCTCTATGGTATTCATTTCCCGTCTAATGTATTGCGTCACGGATCAAAAAATAATAAGCATGAATCAAACATTTAAAACACGTAAAATTTATATATATATATATATATATATTGTATAAAACTGGAAAATAAATGCAAAGTTATCAGAATAGCAAACGTGGTCACAGACCGAAAAATACTAAGTGTGAATAAAATAATAAATAAAAATAAATAATAATAATAATAAATAAAATAATAATAAATTAAAAAATAATAATAATAAAATAAATAAAAATAATAAATAAAAATAAAAATAATAATAATAAAAATAAAAATAATAAAATAATAATAAATAAAAATACTAAGTGTGAATAAAACATTTTATAACGCATTTACAATTGTATTGCACAAAACTGAAACATCAATTCAAAGTTTTCTGAATCGCACACAAAATCATGTTTTCCTTGGTTTCCTTGTTCATATTTAGGTTCTTTTTTCTTTCTTTCTTTTTGGACGCTTATACTGTTTTACCCTTCGCGCTTGTTTCCACATTCTCCACTTGGTTTTCCAAATGTTGCAGTTCGAGTTTCATGTAAATCAGGGCGGGCTTTAGCGTCACCATTGGTCCACTACAGCTCCTCCTCTAGCCAATCAATGGAAGAGGAGAGTGATGTCACTCCACTGCGACTCATGGCAGTTGTGTTCAGAGACATATATAGACGCCGCGTTGACTGTTGGACAATAGGACAACAGTAACAAATTTCAGTTTATATTATAAACTAAATTGCCGATAGTCGAGATTTTCCATCTATACTTCCGTTTTTCTGCAAGCCGACTTTTATGACAAGCTCATCGTTTCGGCTCAACGGCTGTAGATAAGAGTTAGCGATCTTACTGTAGTTAGTTGGCTGGTTAACTTTTCGCACACGGATGGTTTCCCAAAGAGGAACAGTTGAGGCAGAGGGAAGTAGGTGTAAGAAGGGAAGGTGTTTCCACAAGTGAGCACTTCAAGCCGGAGGACTTTGACAGGACAGAGATGGAGATATATCACCTGTCTTCAGTTTCCCCATTCATCTCCAAACAGTAGGTGTATCGATAGGCTATAATGATTTAATAGCTTCTCATCAAATCGTGGCTTATTATTATTATTATTATTATTATTATTATTATTATTACCACTGTAACTGGAAATGTTTTACCGGATGCATAAAGGATTATCTTATAATTATTTTTGTAATTGTGTGTTTGAGTATATCTGTTTCCTTTTATTGCTAACAAAATATAGAAAGAAGACTGACTGCCAGTGTCTCACTATTTGATTTGTATTTGCCGATTTTGTTCCATTTTGGTACAATGATGGTCAATTATTAGTAATTAAAGATGCACTATTTCGATTTTTTTTTAGTATTTAAAAATGAACGAGCTTTGTTAACAGAATTCTGACCTGGAGCCCAAGAAAAGCTAAAATATGGGGTTGAAGACAGAAAAGTCAATTTCCACAATGAAAAAAAACCCAACAAACTTTATGCACATTTCATGTACATTAAATTATCACATTAGGGACGTCTCAGCATTTATTAACCAAGAAAAATAAGCCAAATCCATGCTTGACAAGCGTGGGTTTTCACAATTCTAACTATCAAGTACCAAGTCTAACTATCGAGATTCTAAGTAACTGGAGACAGAACTATTTGAAATAAACCATTGAAATCGTTTGAGAAATGTAAACGTCATTGTGGTTTTTATCCAGAAAAACCGCAGCTCCCCTGTTTACTTGCATTAGATTATAGGACAGTATTGCCCGGACCAATATGGCGGCGACGTTAACCTACGATCCAGCAGCTAAAGCTAACGCTATGTGTGTCTATGAACACAACAGCTATGAGTCGCAGTGGAGTGACGTCAACTCCCCTCTTCGATTGATTGGCTAGAGGAGGAGCTGTAGTGGACCAATGGTGACGCTAAAGCCCGCCCTGATTTACATGAAACTCGAACTGCAACATTTGGAAACAAGCGCGAAGGGAAAAACACAGCATAATAGTTTAAAAAAAGAAAAGAAAAAAAAAAAAGAAAAGAAAACATGAGCAATGAAACCAAGGAAAACATGATTTTGTGTGCGATTTATTTGTGCAATATAATTGTAAATGCGTTTTTAAATGCTTATTATTTTTCGAGCCGTGACCGCAATACTTTTGAGGAAAATTAATCCTATAGGTCCCAAACTGCTGAGATTTACCGTTCACTTAATTCCGCCTCACTATATAACATTAAAATCCAATCCATGTTTTTTCTCACGGCCAAAAAAAGAAACTTGTGCCCCCTCTAGTGTGCAAACAATTTTATAAACGTCAAATACATGACATCCAATCAAATTATCCTATCTTTCGCGGTCAAAACTGCATCCACTCACAGTCCTGCGTCAGTGCGCATCTCACCCCAGGTCATTTATCACCAGCACACATGTGATGAAGCAAAGTAATAGCTTGTAACATTAAAATGGAGAAGTGGCTGCCAAGAACTCTTTCCACAACCACAACAAGCCCCTCTACTTCCAGCGCTGCTGATCCACACAGTCCTGTGAAAACAGTAGCCGAGCTCCCTCTAACACCACATCTATACCCACTGATACTAGCCCAGTTCACACTGATATACACACAGCAGTGTATCCGAAGATGAAACGCCACCTCTTCTTCACCAGCAATTCGCCGAAAAACCTTCAAAGAGGTGCAGATCCATGCATCCATCTTCTATACCGCTTAATCCTTTTCAGGGTCACAGGGAAACCTGGAGCCTATCCCAGGGAGCATCGGGCACAAGGCGGGGTACACCCTGGACAGGGTGCCAATCCATCGAAGGGCACACAATAGAGGTGCAGATATGATGAGAAATGAATTTCTTTGGGCTTTGTAACAGTGAAGAAAATCCACAGCCATATGTGGAAAAAGTGCTCTCTCATAACAGCATGAAACCAGCATTTAAACCTCAAGAGTTTTTTGAAAGACATTTAAGACCACTCAGGAGTAGTAAGACCCTTATAACAGCGTCAGAAAACCTAAATAGGAAGGGTCTGGAAGCATCCTACAAAGCGAGTTACAGAGTGGCTAAGATAGGCAAACCCCATACTACAGTATTGTAGGGACTTCATTATTCCTGCTGCGGCTGATAGAGCTGGTGTAATGATTGGGGAAATGGCCCCAAAAAAAAGAAAAACTGTACAGATGATGCTATTGTCCTGGGGGGGGCTTACTGTAAAAAGTTTGGGAACCACTGCACTCACAAATCAAGAATTCACAAAATGGGAAAAACATCCAGTTGAAATCCTGCATGCAGAATTCTGTATAAAAAAAAAATATATATATATATATATATATATATATATATATATATATCCTACAAGTACTTCGGGAAACAACAAACAATGCATGCAGGGCAGAATTAGGCAAACATCCGCTAATTATAAAAATACAGGAACGGGCAATCAAATTCTGGAAATACCTCAAACTCAGTGGCCCCCCAATCATATCATTACAAAGCCCTGCGATACCAAGAGCTGATCAAAGCAAACAGAGCAAACCCCTCTCTCAGCTGGTCTAAAGCTTTAGCCCTGAAGGATCACCAACACATACTAACCCCCACCACACTGACACTCCAGACCAGAACAACAAACACATCAGATTAGACCAAATTACAATACAAATGAAACAAAACTGCATCACCTACTGCAGTGGTTCCCAAATATTTTACAGTGGCATACCCCACATCCGAGAAAAATTCTTCCCCAGAATGAAACACACACACACATCAAATATTTGTTTCTATCAAATAGTGAAAAACTCCCCTCGTACTAGAAGATAAAGACTGCTGTATAATAGCAGCACAATATATCTCGGCCTGCCACGATGTTAGAGACAGTGAGTGATCTACCTCGCCCTTTTGTTTCCTGTAATTATTGTGATCGCTCTTATTTATTATTGTTGTTTTATATTTTTTCTTACCTTTATTAGTAAATTCACTTTGGTCCTGTAATTTTACACATTTTATCCTTCTTTTTTCCCCCCCAATTATTCTGTATATAGTAAATTTATATACTTTGCACTATTTTTTATTTTATTTTTTAAAACTTAATCTATTAGTATTTTATTCAGTTTTATTTTATTTTGTTTTGTCTTTTATTTGATTTCTCTTGTGTTTACACTACCCTTCTCTTGTACTTGCTTTGGCAATACAAATGTACAATTGTTTGTCATACCAATTAAGCACATGAAAACTGAAAACTGTATTTGGTTATAGAAGGAATGTGTTTTTGAGCTTTGTGGTCAATAAAAATTATAGACAATAAATGGCTCTCAAAAGGATGATAAATAAAACATTTGCTTTCAAATATATTTTTTATTTCCAGTCAAATACTGATCACTGTGAATAAAAGAGCAGTTGTGAAAGTTTTAAAAGTACTGACAACACCTGTGATATCTCAGAAGTCCATATTGTCACACGAATGATCAAAACATTGATACCATTGTGTCATATTATTCCGCCTATATATATATATATATATATATATATATATATAGCTAGCTCTCCAGAATTATTGGTCTGTGCAGGTTGACCACTTGGGCCCCTGGTAATAAATGACGTAATGGATATTGAATACACTAGAAGGCCAAAAGTATGTGGACGCCAGACCATGACCCTTATATATGGGCCTTCCCTAAATTTTCGCCACAAATTTGTTCATGCCGCAACAACTGTCTCAAATTTCTTTGTATGCATTACGATTCCCCCTCACTGGCACTAAGGGGTCCAAAATCTATTCAAGCATGACAAAGCCCCGTGCACAACACAAGGTCCATAAAAAGACATGGGATTTCGAGGTAAGAGTGGAAGAACTTGAGTGACCCCTTTGGAATGAACTGGAACATCTACAGTGCACCAGGCCTCCTCACCCAACATCACTAATTGCCTGACCTCACTGATGCTCTCTAACTCCATATTAATGCCATGCCTTTAGAACAGGACATTCAAGAAGCACATATAAGTGTCCTGGTCAGGTGTCCACATACTTGTGGCCATATAGTGTATGTTTTTCTAGAATGACAATTTGTTTGCATTTATTTAAAAGGTGCAACTGTCAATTCCTTACTTGTAGAACATCAAATAATTTAATAAATCATTAAAAAAAATAAACAAACAATGGATTTAAGCCATGACCTTTTAAAAACAAATGTTTTTAAAGTCGCTGAAAAAACACGTTTGGAAAACTATTTTGTACCTGCTGGGTACACAAAATGGCACTAAGTTATTGTGGTAAACTCTGGGCTTTCATAAGCACAATGTACTTTTTACAATAAAACCACAAAACCCCAGGTAAACATTGTCACAGTTCAGCTTGGGTGTGTCACATCCCATAATAATTGGCACTTCTGTCTCCGTTGGCAACGTGAACAACCCGACAACAGGAGTGGAAGACATCAGGTAGTTGTGATGCCGTGTGTGTGCATGTACGGCAGTTTATTCCTAGACAAACTAGGTTCAGATAAGGTCTAAAAACTCAGTGACAAGCACCTTGAGTACTGCTGAAGTTAGACAAATTAACTGCTGGGACTTGTTGCTCTGAGGCTCACCTGTGACTGGGAGCGGCTTGTGTAGTCTGAACTGGAGCCGGAAAGGGAACCGCTCCATCATCTGGTTTGCAAATCCCTAATTTATTTGGTTATAAATAAAAACACAATGCCAACCTTTCCAGAGGTTTTGTATCCAGGTACAGAGGGGAAAAAAGAAAGAAAGAAAAAAAAGAATCAATAGCATGGTCGATAGCACTTTGGGCCAAAATAAGGACTGTGTCCTGAAATTGTGTTGATTAAATGATATTAAAGTGGGGGTATAAAAAGTGCTAGACAGATATGAAAAGATGCATGTATGTATATGAAAATATGTAAAAATTAAAATATAATATACAGATGTGACTGCCACATATACAGTGATGTATTGGCCTTTGGAGCACACACAGGTGCATCATTTAGTAAAACGTAATTGACTTGTACAACATCTGTAAGAAACATCTAAGTAACTATTTGTAACGCAACTGGCGTTTCCTGACGCTGTGGGCGGGGATTTCCCGGCAGCCTTTGCAAGCGAGACTTTAGCAAATGTAATCTGTTGAATTGTAGAAATAAATATTTTCTAATGGTTCATTTGGCTATTTTCTGTTTTATACGTACTTATGAGTGAACACGATGCAGTGTGTGATACGTGTGTGATACACATTTCTAGAAATGGAAATGATTGGTGAAATTCACTTCCGGCACCAATGTGACGTAGTCAGCTCTCTGTAACATCAACAGCGTCAGTTAGCTTACCTGGCTAACCAAACCGCTCAGGACAAAGCGCATTGTGGGTTACGTCACGAAGGCAATACATAAAACATTAAACATGTTGTTTAGTATAAAATGTCTTTTCTGTTTGTAAATAAACAGCATTTGGTGGTCCGTGTAAATAACCGTGGTCACTTTCTGCCAACCTTTCGAAGCTTGAGACCAGTGTTTTGCCTCATTTTTTCCAACCCGTACTCCGATACGTCCCGCCTCATACATTAGTATTGGCTATTAGCAGCTGCGGTTATGCGTTGTGATTGGCCAGTAGCTTATCCCCAGACACGGTCAACCAATCAGAGGCATTTGATTGTAGGAGGTGGGATTTGCCCTAAAGAGGGTAGGAAAAACTAACTCGGGAGTGGTGTACTGTAGGGTTTGTGTTCAATTCGACCTACTGTTTTCGTAACGGCAAAAGGTTAGACCCTGACTACACTTCATGGAATTTAATCCAAGGGGGTTGTTTTCGGGAAAAACGACGCAATAGTCTGTTGGTATTTCGGATATACTATTCGTATGTGGTACAAAATGGGCGAAACGGGATTGTTTTCACGTCGTTTGTACTTGTACTCGTAGGCCACAATCATGGCGATGAGAACATGAACAGAAGCAGTTCCGGTGTCTCAGTTGTGTCTTTTTAAATTTTGCGAGCCGATCATGCATGCAATACTGACGCATTGGACACTATGTTTACTGTACTTATAAGTGTGTGAAGATCGCGTTGTTGTGAAGTGAGAATCGAGGCTTAACCTGCATCATGGCTGTGTATACGGAGTTCTTGCCTCCTCCTGAGTGCCCGGTGTTTGAGCCGAGCTGGGAGGATTTCTCTGATCCACTCGGCTTCATCAGCAAGATCAGACCTATCGCAGAGAAAAGCGGCATCTGCAAGATCAGACCACCTCAGGTACACCACATCTTCAGCTTTACGCTTTTTGTTTGTACTGTTGTTGATTCATGCAGAGTGAAGGAAGCACCACTGGGAACAGTTTTAAACGTGTGTCCCTTTAAATGTGTGGAAGACCCTTCTGAGGACATGATGTCCACACGCATAAACACACAAACAGCATTTTTCACCTAAATATGATCTTTTTCACATGTCTTAAACAGAAAACATAATTAAAGTCTAGGATGAAACCAAAATCATTTATGTGTACACATTAAAAAAAAATGGCAAAAGGAGAAAGATAATAAACAGTAAAACAGAAACATTTCTACAAATCCTTTGTGACTTAAGGCAAAAGACTACGGATGATAGGGTCATTATTAAAATAAATAAATAAATCATTAGATATTGCAGTCACTCTTTGTTAGTTGATTGTTCATATTCTTGCGAGTATTTTTATATTGGAAATCTTTTAAAATATACATGTATTCAAGCAAATATAATAATAATCTAATAATAGTAATATATTAATAATATAAATATGCATAAATTGGAATACCTTGTAAAACAACAACACAAATCCAGTCTTTGGATGATGTTAGAATTAAAATATTTATATTACTCTGAATACACTCTGGAGAGAAACTTTTACAGCGGTTTATAAAGGAAATTGACATGTGTATCATAATGACATGCGTGAAGATCAGACTTTCATAGATCCCTGTTCTTTAAAGCGCACTTATTATGGTTTTGAAACGTGCCTACTTTTGTTTTAAAGCTCTCATACAATAGATTTACATTCATCCTCAGTCAAAAAACACTTTAATGTGCTTATAATTTAAATTGCAGCATCACCTTTTTCCCCCCTCAGTGTCATAAATGACTCGTATGATCCCTTCTAAAGGATTCATTCTAAACTCCTCCCCTCAGAGAGCATACTCTGCTCTGATTGGTCAGATGTCCCAGTCTGTTGTGATTGGTCTACAGCTGTCAGCGAGTTTCAAAAAGGAAACGCCCACTACCATAACAAGTTTCAGCTCCGTCTGTGAGCAGCCAGTGAAGACCAGAGGCGGGTTTTTTGTTACAAACCTACATAGGTTAGTACAGGAAGTAAGTCTGGAATTACTTACGACTCGTTTCAGCTGTTCAGAATCGCTTCCTTCTTTTGGGAGTCAATAACTCTGTTTGTCGTGCGCTTTGATTTTTGAAACTTTGCAGACTTTTTACATTCACAAACAGCTCTATAACACACTACATGAAAGGTAATATTTGAAAAACCATAATAGGTGCACTTTAAATAAAACATGGCGCTCGCTCACTCACGCACATCTGATCATCATCCTGTTGATTGAAAACACCTGACTAATTCCACCTTCAAATTAACTGCTAATCCTAGATGTTCACATACTTTTGCCACTTGCAGATATGTAATATTGGATCATTTGACCCTCAATAAATAAATGTCCAAGTATAATATTTTTTCTTATTTGTTTAATTGGATTCTGTTTGTCTACTTTTAGGACTGAAAAATTAATAATGTTTTAGGTCGTATTTATGCAGAAAAAAGGGTTCACAAACTTTCATGCACCAGTGTATATCGCATGAAGTGGATGTGCCGAGTGTTTGCAGCTTAAAGTGTCAGATAATGCAGTGGCGAGTTTACAAAAACAGTGAAATAAACATTTTTCTATTGAGTTTTGATAGTTTTATTAATGCCGGTTAGGAGATGCTGTTATAGATGCATGACAAATGAATCTGAATGTGACTGGTATTGTTACCGTCTATGTATTAAATCCATATTGGAGGTATACTGTACACGGAGCATGATTTCTGATTCGTAGACTATAAGAAAGCATAAAGGTACCATCCGTCTACTATGTTAAACCTTTTCAGCTTGTAAATGCATTGATTTTTAATGATAATCCTATACATTTCTATAACAGTATGGCGTAGTCATAACCAAAAACTTTCAATCATGGTCCTGTCAACTACTTTGAAGTAGATTTCAAAGTACATAACACTTCAGTGCACTGGGGTGGTTCAGTTAAACGCATTTAGAAAAAAAGCATTTGATGCGTCCCAGCTCATTATTCTTACAGCATATTATACGGTAAGTACAGTGAATTATTCACTAACTGGTGTTAAACGGGATAAACATAAACATTGAGTAAAACTGGACAGATTGCAGCATGTTGTATTCATGAAACGTTCAGTACTCTGTTCATTTTAGAGTTAAATTTGTTCATTGTGGTTTTGCTGGTGTAGGACTGGCAGCCTCCTTTTGCTTGTGATGTGCGCAACTTTCGCTTCACACCACGAGTCCAGCGGCTCAACGAGCTTGAGGTAAGGTTTCCCTTCAGCATGTTTAACAACACTGTCATTGTTCTGCTCGGTCTGTCAGTTGTTCGGTGCACAGCGCACGCTTCCCCCAGGCTTGCACGTTGTTTACGGCCCCTGAATGTACAAATTCTCTGGCAGAGTGTATAATGGAAGAAGTACAGCTGAGTGCAAATGTTTGCATACACTTAGGAGGAGAAAAAACGAGAATAAAACGGAGTGTAATTTATAGCTTCAAGAGATGCGTATTTGGTTTGTTTACTTATCACAATTGCGGCACACCGAGCTGCAATTTCACCAGCAACCGCAAAGCATCAAAGCGACATGTGGCATGCGCGTTGAGTTTTTCTTAATTTTACACAAATTAGTTATGATGCTGTATGAAGCGACAAATCAAAATGATTAGCTCGAACGATTCCTCAGACCAGTCTTACAGCATGTGTGCTACAACATGTATTCATTTCCCCTCTCACAACTTTAATTCCTAAGTGAAATTAGTTCCTATTTACTGCTTGACTAAAAAAAAATAGAAGAAAAGTGGAATATTGGCCGTGATCTCATCTTGTCCTGTCATGTACAACCTCCCATTAAATGTGTATAGAGAAATGAAGAATTCAAATAAAGCTTAGAAAGAAGTAGCAGAGATTGGTGGTGTCTCTGGAGAGTGTTCCTGCCAGTACAGTTAACTTGTGCTGCTAATCTGCTAATGGCTAATGCAAAGCCTGGCATGTAATGTATAAATAACCCATTTGATGGCATCATGTAAATGCAAATAGTAAAGTATAGGGTGTTCAAAACATTTGTCAGGCACTGTATGTACAGTCATGTGAAAAAACAAGTGTTGATTTTTTTTTTTTGACATAGTTGGACAAGCAAGCATTTGATCATCTTTGAAACAGTGCCTATTAATAAAGTTTATACACTTGAACAAAACTACTTGGAAAATTAGATTTTTCCATCATTTATTCAACAGAAATATCAATAGATATAATATTCTTCTGTGGAAAAAGTAAGTACACTCTTGGCCTCAGAAGCTGGTATGGCCCCCTTTAGCAGAAATAACTACTCGTAGGTGTTTTTCATAATTGTCCACCAATTGTCTCTGACATCGGCTTGTTGGAATTTTTGACCACTCTTCTATGCAATATTCTTTCAGGTGCAAGATATTTGAGGGTTTTCTTGCATGTACTGCATGTACATGTAATTTTTAAATCCCTTGCCAGACTCCTAGGCATCCACAACCTTTTTTTGAAGGCCCTACAGAACTATTTAGATCTTGGCATGATGACACCACACATCTCAATAGCAAAGGGAACACCAGACACTAGATATGTGAGGGGTGTAAATAAGACGGGTTCCACCTGCACTCCCTACATAGGTTCTGATCACTGGCACCCAATGTTTAACACCTGATTCAAAATTTTTGGATTTGAAGATGTGATAAATATAGGGGTATACTTACTTTTTCCATGTGAATGATCTGGTTTTTTTTGTTAATTTAAATTGTGAAAATTACTACAAAATGTAAATTTTATGTGTCATTTGATAGTGTGTATCAACTTTATTAATAGGCACTGTTTCAAAGAGGAACAAATGTTTACTTGTCCACATATGTCTGAGTATCGAAACTAACCTGGCGTGAATTATTTCAAGAATCTGTATAGAAGCATGTTCTATCTTTTAGGCACAAAGTGTTCTCACTGTGATAGAGGTGCCAATATGTATGTTTTCATCATTTGCCTTTCCTTTCAGGCCCTCACCAGAGTAAAACTCAACTTCTTGGATCAAATTGCAAAGTTTTGGGAACTTCAGGGCTCCAAACTACGCTTTCCACATGTGGAGAGAAAAATCCTGGACTTGTATCTTCTCAGCAAGGCAAGGATTTCTCACTGCCGTCAATCATTATTGGTTTTCTAACAAATGTGAAACGTGTGACAGATAAAGCATGACGGATTGTAACACGGTCGTACATACCTTGTTTCTTTACAGCAACAAAATGCAAGAGCAGTTTGCAATCATAGTATCCGTTGCCTGAGTATCAATGCTTTCACAAAAAGCTGTAATAATTCATTCAACTTGTAGCATGTATGCTTGGTGGTTTGGGAAAGGTGTCAGATGTCACTGTCGCTGAATTCTGGCAAACAGATGATGGAAAAAAAATCCGGTTTTGTCCAAAATAAAATTTTTCTGCCTATAACATACTTTAAGACCTCAGATTATGATATTAAACCATAAATGTTACACCATAATGATTTGGAAAAGTTTTTTTTATTTAGTTTTTAACCTTGTCTAGCTTTCTACAAAGCTCATGAAAGTTTGTTTTATACCTAGTGGATACTACACGATTTTCAAAATCTCAGAATAGCTCTATCGTCAAAATCCCTTTTTCATACGAAACCAATGTGAAAGCTGTCTATCATGTCTATTTGCACTATTTTGTATGGAAACCAGAATGAATGAGATTTGGGCAGTCAGACCCTCCAGGATTTTGCGATTGCAGAAATAAACGTAAAATCAAGGAAACAATGCAATATTCGGAGGAGCTTGCAATTTTTCAAAATTACCACAGATTTTCTGCAGATTTGGACCAAAATGTGCCATGTGACATCATCAAAACGTGCATTCAGTCAAAGCCCTCTTTAGTGCATGTCCGTCAAACATGAGTACAGCTAAAAGGATTCATTTACCGACGAACATCACCGTGAAAGACCATGCACAACACTTTCGTGCAATTGCAATTTCGTCAATTCAAGTAGTTTTGAAAAAAGCCGCAGCAAAATCAAGCATTTCTGGCCGCCACAATCTCAGAAAAACTCTGTGAAATCCTGTATGGACTGGGCAGTAAGCATTGTCTGTTCTGCAAAGAGAACTGGAGGCATAATGTAGAGAAACTTAGCTGTTTTTATATTGTGCGCTGCCAAGTGTCATGTCCCGTTTGTCCTTATTTTTGCTGTTCCTAACAACTAATTAGGGTATGACCTACAAAACAAGTTCTTATAGAAGCATAATTATTGGGCTTACATTTTATTCCTGATTCTTGATTGTTTTGATTATTACTTTTACGATTGTCCCTCAGAGCTGTGTTATAAACCTTTTGTTTCCCTGTAGATTGTGTCTTCTGAGGGAGGTTTCGAAGCCGTCTGTAAGGAGAAGCGCTGGTCCAAGATAGCCACTCGCATGGGTTTCCCAGCCGGGAAGGGTACCGGTTCTCTGCTGCGCTCTCACTACGAGAGAATCCTCTACCCATATGAGCTGTTCCAGTCTGGAGCTTCACTCTCCGTGAGTTCTACCTGACACGCCGATACTCCTTACTGACAAATTCCCATGGCAATGTTAATGATGTTCTTTCTAATAGGGATGGTAATAAAATGTATTAATGCCACTGTAACTGTAATGAAAGAACAACATTTTTTTACAAAACACCAAACTTGTCTAAAAAGTGGCAGACATTAACCAACATTAAGGAATAATAACAAATAAATATACACATTTGCATTTTGTGCAGTACTTTTGTTTGTGTTTTGCGGTATATATTGATTTAAACTTTAAAGAAATTGTAGGACAGAAAAGACCTTTATTTATCACCATTTTGTTATTGTTTTCTTCATTAGAGCATAGAGTAAGTAAATACTAATGACAAATTGGTAGCTATACAAAAAGTTATCTATAAAAATCTAAGATGATGATGATAATAATAATAATATTAATAATAATAAATGTTATTTATAAAGTGCCTTTCTAACACCCAAAGCACATGATGCAGTTGAAGTTGTTATAAAAAAAACAAAACAAAGGTTGGGTAAGGGGAAAAAATAGATAATGTTTACATCCTATTTTGAACTTACAGGTATGCAAGACTTTATGCTCAACTAAACAAATGAATGGAAGGAAAGATGTAAGAGCATCACATGCTGTTCCATATTTGACTTTTTTTTTTATATGGCGTTCTGTATGAGTCTGGTGCATTCATAGTGTCCTTGGTAACAAACTGTAGCAAACATTCACTGCATATATGCATTTTGGGTGACAGGAAAAGTCTCTGTTGAATGAATGTATCAGCTGTTAATAAATATGCACAAGTCTCATTTATTGCACATGAAAACATGATTATGCCTTTTATGAATTTTGAAGTGCTTAAACAGTTAGATTTTGAAAGCATATGAGATTGTAATATACTATTTCATTATTGCCCTGTTTGTATCTGTTGTTAAGAGACACTAGTAAGCATCTATAGACATGTTATATGCATATTACTAAGAGCTAGTAAGCATTTTGACACATCAGCACTCTTGTGTTTCAGGGCATCCACCGGCTGTGTCAGGAGGGAGACGAAGCTGAAGAGGTGGATGAAGGAATAGAGCGTGGCTGTGAGGAGGATGAGGAGGATGAAGAAGAGAAACCTAAAGAGAAGGAAGGCAAGGAGCGAGACAGTCTGAGTGACAAGTCGCAGAAGAAGGAGCATACTCTTCCTGAGAGACGTTCACGACGCCTGAAGTCTGAGGTTAGTAGGGGAAGAGTCTTGTTTTACAGGTCATGTGATCTTGAGTATGTTGAGGTGTGGCATGCACACTGCTGTAACTTTTTGTTTTGCTTGACATGTTGACTTAAATATGATGTAGAATTGTGATGATATGATGTATGGCAAAAATAGTATTGCAGTATTTGAAAAGATTTTCATGCTGCACAATGTTTAATGTTGTATAACGGCAAGGCCAATTCAGTTGTCTTGCTGTAGACTGAAGACATTTGGGTTTGAGATCAAAAGAGGAATATGAGAAGAGAGTTTAGAATTTCAGCTTTTTTTCCCTGCTAATTATATGTAGATGTGTTAAAGGACATAGAACATAGCACATTCTGTATCAGACCACCCAATTTTGTAGGGTTACAAAGCTATTTCAAAGGCTCTGGGACTCCAAAGAACCACAGTGAGAGCCATTATCTCTAAGTGGAAAAACTCGGCACAATAGTGAACCTTCCCAGAAGTGGCCGGCATTCCACAATTCCTCCAAGAGCACAGCAATGACTCATCCAGGAAGTCACAAAAGAACCAAGGACAACATCAAAGGAACTACAGGCCTCTCTTGCATCGATGAAGACCACTTTTCATGACTCCACTATCAGAAAGACACTGGGCAAAAATGGCATCCATGGAAGTGTGGTGAGGTGAAAACCACTGCTAACCCAGAAGAACATTAAGGTCCGTCTGAATTTTGCCAAAACACACCTTGATGATCTTCAAACCTTTTGGGAGAATGTTACATTACATTACATTTACGTTTATTCATTTAGCAGACGCTTTTATCCAAAGCGACTGAGGAAATACAAGCAAAGGGGGATGTTCTGTGGAGTGATGAATCGAAAGTGGAACTGTATGGAAGACGGGTCCTGTTACATCTGGCGTAAACTAAACACAGAATTCCACAAAAAGAACATCATACCTATGGTCAAGCATGGTGGTGGAAGTGTGATGGTGTGGGGATGCTTTGCTGCTTCAGGGCCTGGGCAAATTGCTATAATTGAGGGGAAACATGAATTCTGCCCTCTACCAGGAAATCCCAAAGGAGAATGTCCGGTCTACAGTCTGTAAGTTGAAACTCAAGCGACTGAATTATTCAGTAAGACGATGATCCAATCATAGGAGTAAGTCCTAGTCCTAGAAGTAAGTGAAAGACTAATTTCCAGTTATCGGAAGCGTCTGATAGCAGTTATTGGTGCTAAAAGTGGCATAACCAGATTTGAAGTTTTAAGGGGGCATTTAGTTTTAGGGTTTTTTTTTTTTTGCTTCAATAATAATAATAATAATAATAATAATAATAATAAAAACCTGTATTGTGTGTTTACTCAGGTTGCCTTTGGTTTATTTTGTATTTCGTTTGAGGATTAAAACTATTTCGTTTAAAACTATTTAGAATGAGATATACACAAACACAGAAGAAATCAGGTCAGAAATCAAGAAACCAGCAAATACTTTTTCACAGCACTGTACAATGTCAATCAAATGACCTCTTCCTCTGAAAAATAATTCTGGTTCTTTTGTGTCTGTATTGAGTGTCAAAAACAACCAGGCTCTTTAACAGTAGGAAGAATTATGACTTGTAAGGCAACCATCACCATCCCAGAATTCCCAGCACACAGTGTAGGAGAGCATGCTTGTCATTCTAGCCCAATACTACACTTTGCTGCGTGTCTCCTCAGAGTACCATGGGTTTGTCTGAGCACCAGCTTTCAATCAGACCTTGTCTGCTCTTCGTTTCAGAGGGAGAACAAAGAGCCCAAAGGCCTACAGATCTTTAGCAGCAGTCCTAAGGTGGTGGATTTTGAGATCATTCCAGCCGGTAAGATTTATACACATTCACATTATTTAGAGACTGGATGAATGTGAGTGAGCTTGTGATTACTGGAAAATAGAGTTTAGAGTTTCAAACCATGCAAAGAAGCATCCACGGTTTCAGAATTGTGTTTTACATCTGGGTTTCTGTGATATAGATGATGCTTTCATAAAGAAGCAGAAGCACCTGAAGGCTCAAGCGTTTGCTATTAAGATGCGTCCACGCAGGGAGACCCTGGAGGTTAATTTTGTGAGTATGAAGTGTTTGGTTTTGATCGCGTTTTAGCTTGAAGCATTTTAATTACTGCCTTTGAGACTTGGTATTATGTTTAAACTAATAAACCATGTTTATAAATAACATTTTATCATCTTATAGATTGACCTGTACATGTGTATGGCATGTGGGCGGGGTGACGAGGAGGACCGCCTCCTGTTGTGTGATGGCTGTGATGACAGCTACCACACCTTTTGCCTTATCCCACCCCTTCAGGATGTGCCCAAGGGTGACTGGCGTTGTCCCAAGTGTGTGGCAGAGGTATGCAAAGCTGGGATTCTCTTTACAGCTTTATTTTGAGCTGATGTTATGAACTATGATCTTCATGCATCCACAGGAATTTTTTATTTTTATTTATTTATTTTTTAAAATTTATGCTAGCTTGTCCTAGCTGTTGAGCCTGGTGTCTTATGGTGATTGCGATTAAACCGGTTAACTGATTGTGCTGGGTGATGGTCCTCATCTCTTATCCCTCAGGAGTGCAGCAAGCCCCGGGAGGCATTTGGGTTTGAGCAGGCCGTGCGTGAATACACACTCCAAAGCTTTGGAGAGATGGCAGACCATTTTAAATCCGATTACTTCAACATGCCAGTTCATGTAAGAGCAACACAGTCAGTGCCTAGTCATGACACATTGCTAACACATTAACCCCTTTAAAAATCATTTACATACTTAGATAGTTACATACCTTACTGTTCACGTTTGTATTGCAATCTTCACAGATGGTCCCTACAGAGCTGGTGGAGAAAGAGTTCTGGAGGCTGGTAAGCAGCATAGAGGAGAATGTGATAGTTGAGTACGGAGCAGATATCAGCTCCAAAGATGTAGGGAGCGGCTTTCCTGTCCGAGACGGAAAAAGAAGACTGTTCGGGGACGAGGAGGTTAGCTTGAGTTCACTGATGATGATATTGATGATAAATTAAGATCATGTTATTCCCTACCTACACTAACATGTACAGTGTTACCATTTGATGGCTGGTAAGAATTGCCAGTAGGTCTATGTCTTTATAGCTATGCATATGAGCTCATTTTCAGGCAGATATTGTGATATCACCACATCTCTTCAATGACACTCTCTTCCACAGGACTACACCAACTCAGGCTGGAACCTGAACAACATGCCAGTGCTGGAGCAGTCCGTGCTTGCCCACATTAATGCAGACATCTCGGGGATGAAGGTACCCTGGCTTTACGTAGGCATGTGCTTCTCTTCCTTCTGCTGGCACATCGAGGACCACTGGAGTTACTCCATCAACTATCTGCACTGGTAAGATGGTCAACAAGACAGCATGTAGAGGTAGAGGTTTGCCGTAGTATAACAGTGTGGTTTATAACTAGAGATGTGGAAGTGCTGCTTTCTACAGCACTGTTGCATTCTTAAATCTGATTGAAAATATACATAATTTTTTTTTAAATGATTACGGAGATCTATGCATCAGTGAAGAATCATTTCAGAGAGAACTGATTTTCCTTGGATACATCTAGAAGGAACTGAAATCATTGCCAATGCTGAATTGAAAGAAATAATGTTGATCGAACACATTTTATATCTGCATGTGTAAAACGTTCACTCCACTCTGTAGTCAAAGTTTTATTTATTGGTGTCATGCTGGTGTCTTGATGAAATGTTGAGAAAAAAAAAGTTTCTTGGTGTTATGTGGATCAGGGGAGAGCCTAAGACCTGGTACGGAGTCCCGGCTCATGCGGCAGAGCAGCTGGAGGCGGTGATGAAGAAACTGGCACCAGAGCTTTTCGATTCTCAGCCTGATCTACTGCACCAACTGGTCACCATCATGAACCCCAATGTTCTAATAGAGCACGGTGTTCCAGTGGGTCAACACACTTACTCTACATGCACACCTGACAAGTTCAGGATTTTGTTTTGATTTTGGGATAGGTTATTTTTACAGAGACCTTACAGATTGTTTTCCCCCCTCCACAGGTGTATCGGACTAATCAGTGCGCTGGAGAGTTTGTGGTGACCTTCCCGAGAGCCTATCACAGCGGCTTCAACCAGGGCTACAACTTTGCTGAAGCTGTCAACTTCTGCACTGCAGATTGGGTAACACTGACTCCCCTCTTATAACTCTCAAACATGGGCTCGAAGAGTACCACAAATTGTACTTAGCCTTTAGCAGTGTGTTTAGTGTTGCTTCAGGTATTTTGAAAAGCAAATATAAAATACTATTCCACAAATCTATCTTAACCATACCAAATGGCACTTGTGCATTTAGTACCAGGTTCCTTTAACATAACGACACTGAGTCTTCTCATAGACTTTTACACGAGTATGTGTCAGTGTTGTTTCATTCAGTTTAATCATCAGTCGATAGACAACACTGTTGTAGCAAAAAAGGCTACAACGTTAGTTATGTTCATTATTCCTCCATTTTCTTAATATTGCTCGCCTGTGCACTGTGTAGCTACCCATGGGCCGTCAGTGTGTTGCACATTACCGGCGACTACAGCGTCACTGCGTGTTCTCCCACGAGGAGCTGCTGTGTAAGATGGCTGCAGACCCTGAGAGCCTGGACGTGGAGCTGGCAGCAGCCGTGTGCCGAGAACTGACCGAGGTGATAGATGAGGAGAGCAGACTCCGACAGGCTGTGCAGGATATGGTGAGACACTGCTTTCAGTGCACATTTCTACATTTGCATTTACATTTATTGCAGACCCCCTTATCCAGAGTGATTTATATTCAACTCATTTATTCAGCTTGAGGGTTAAGGGCCTTGCTCAAGGGCCCAACAGTGGCAGCTTGGTGATGCTGAGGTTTGAACTCATGACCTTCTGATTACTAGTCCATACATAAGGAATAAAACATGGGAAAAATAATCCACACTGGCGTGGTTTGATACAGCCGAATGTAAAGCAGAGCTATTATTCCCACCCCAAAGTTGATTATTTTCAAATAACAACATGCCCTGGACTGTTTTATTCCTCTTACACTACAGTACTTTACCAATTATTATCATTTTTAATTATTAATGAACAACACATCATACTTTTATCCAGGGTACAGTTATGTTTAATGTTGTGGAACATTTGAAAAACAGGTTAGTTCCTTTGATCACCTATATTATAGCAGCTATAAACAGCTTCACCAGCCTCTATCTTGAAGTTAATAAGATAAAAACACTGGAGACGCTTTCCATAAATGATCTATAAATGTCTCGTAATAGAAAGCTTCATTATATCAAGGATTAAAAGTTTTGTTAAGTAACATGTTTTAATCCTTTTTATTACACCAGTTTATTTATCTTTACTGAAGCTAGACTGATGTATGCTCAGCCTGTTCAGATCTATGATCATATACTATTATTCTGTATTGTTATACTGTGTTATTATCTTATGAATGTAGATAAACTATTTCACATCAAGATGCAAAAAAAAGAAAAAGAAAAACACTGTTAAGACTAAAAAAGGGCTCAGAAAAGAGCCATTTGACCGCATTTAAATAATTTAAATCAGCTGTGGATCAGGTGGTAGAGCGGTTTGTCCACTAATCGTAGGGTTGGCGGTTCAGTTCCTGGCCCACATGACTCCACATGCTGAAGTGTCCTTGGGCAAGACACTGAACCCCAAGTTGCTCCCGATGGCAAGTTAGCGCCTTGCATGGCAGCTCTGCTACCACTGGTGTGTGTGTGTGTGTGTGTGTGTGTGTGTGTGTGTGTGTGTGAATGAGAAACAGTGTAGAAGCAGTTTGTAGAACCACTAGGGTTAAAAAAAAAAAAAATGCTATACAAGTGCAGACCATTTACCATTTATTTCGGTAAACTATATTGTATTTTCCACTCTCTGCCTGCAGGGGTTGCAGTCCTCCGAACAGGAAGTGTTCGAGCTGCTTCCAGATGATGAGCGGCAGTGTTACAGGTGTAAAACCACCTGCTTCTTGTCTGCTCTGACGTGCTCGTGCAGTCCAGATCGCCTTGTCTGTTTGCACCATTCTGCGGAGCTCTGCAACTGTCCTCTTACAAGCAAATGCCTCAGGTCAGCAGACACACTATCACGCACACAAGAGTCTACAGCTCAGATCATTATGCATGTGTTTTTGTTAAACACATATTATAGACCTAAATAGCTGGTGTCGTGCAGCTATGTGAAGCTGGTGTATCATCTCCACACTAGATAACGAATGGGTCTTAATGCCTATTTATGCAGTGCAAACATATATTGTATAACTTTGTGTGTGTTATAGGTACCGGTATGATGTGGAGGAGTTCCCTGCCATGTTGTATGGGGTAAAGTCACGCGCCCAGTCCTATGACACCTGGGCCAAAAGAGTCAGCGAGGCACTGTCAGCTGATCAAAAGAACAAGAAAGGTCATTATCGCAATTATCACATATACACACACTACATGCGCACGCATTGACACTAACACACTCATCTCTCCTCTAGATTTGATTGAGCTGAAGGTGTTGCTGGAGGACGCAGAGGACAGGAAGTACCCTGAGAACAATCTGTTCCGTAAGCTGAGAGAGATGGTAAAGGAGGCGGAGACCTGCTCTTCTGTAGCCCAGCTTCTGCTCAACCACAAACAGAGACACAAGTAAATTAACTCACTTTTTTTCGGGCTATGAATTCATAGGAGACAAAGGAGGGGTCCTAATAATAACAACAACAACAACAACATTTAGTAGTATTAGTAGTTTTAATTTTATTATTTGCAATTTTTATATTTTCCCAACTTATTTATTCATTGTTTTTATTTAATTCTTGTTTTAATTAAATGATTTTTGTTCTTTTTTTATATTACAGTTAATTAAAGTATGTGGTAGTATTACATACATACTGCTGATATAAATTAATGTCATGGACCCATATACAGACAGGTGATTAAATTAAAGGAAAAAGTGGGTTAGTAAAGTGTTAGGTCACCAGAACAGCTCCAGTGAACCTCTGCACAGATTCTACAAGTCTCTGCAACTGTGCTGAAGGGATGAACACTATTCCTCCAAAACATATTCTCGTTTTTTGATGATGATGATGATGATGGTGGTGGTGCAGAGCGCTAACCAACATTTGGGTTGGTGACTGTGGAGGTGACAGCATATGATTTACATCATTTTTGCATTTTTTTTTAACTTTGCAGTGAGTCCTCGTGTCTTGTGGATAGGGACGGGGTCATCACAGGCTAAAGGTGATCAGTTAGAAGAACTTTGTATTGATTTGCAGTGTATTGTGCAGGTTGCGGGGGCTGGGGGGGGGACGGCGAGTGCACTCAAACCATGCCAGCATAATCCAGCATCAAAGAGTCACAGATGTTTCCTTTAATTTGTCACTTTTGTCTGGATGAAAATGTTCTTGAACTGGATTGGTTAACAAACTGATGAATTGGTTTTTGTGGGTTAAGAAGGGAGCGCACCGAGATCAGTCGTACTCGAACCAAGCTGACTGTGGAGGAGCTGAAGGCGTTTGTGGAGCAGCTGTTCCGTCTGCCATGTATCATCAGCCAGGCACGGCAGGTCAAAGTAAGACACCAACCTCAGTCTCAGACACTCATCTTCTCGCCTTACAGCCAAAGTATATCTGAATGTGAGTCTATGTAAATCTAATATAACCTTATCATCTGGAGAAGTCATTGACGCCTGCCCTAGTTTGTCTCTCTTGGGCGTGTAGCACTGCTGCTGTTAGTTATGTTGCTTGTGAGGGATCAGGGTTCGCTAAGAAATTAAAGCTAGTTTAATAATATATTTCATCGAGTTAATTCTGTTTAAAATGGTTTCTATAGTTTTATTTAAACAGACTTCCTGCATTCTCTATCAATACTTAACCACTGGGCAGTGTACATTCCCAGAGGATATGTTCTGAGAGGAAACAATCTCTATAAATTCATATATATCAATTCATGTATGAACATGCAGGGATTTCCTAGGTGAAGCCATGTTGAAAGGGTGCTGGTAGGAAATAAAAAAGAAGTGAGAGTAGAAAGAGTGTGCATTAAGGACCCAGATCAGAGAATCTCTAAGAAAATCTTAAATGGATTCGCTTCAGTTGTCATGTCGGAATCAAAGCTGTGAGACTTGTACTTTGTTCGAAAATAGCTGTTCATCTACTAACAAGGCTTAACAGGGCAGAGTGTCATTTTTAGAGCGCTCTGATGTCTTCAAGGTGCTTTGCAAGTACTGTGAAGACATAGCAAGTCATTCACTCTGAAAAGACATAGGCCTGGTAAATATAACGTGCTTTTTTTCAGGAAAAGGGGCAGAGCTAGAAAAACGTAAACAGCAGCAAAACAGGAAGACCTAATGAGATCTGTTGCATGGCAATCATGTGAATCGTAATTTCATTACTGTTCAATCTTGAATGATATGAAAGGTAAAAATAGTTTTTGAAACTGAAACACAAGGATAATGGTTTAACACGCCTCCTTAAGTCTGCTCATGAAGACTCCTTGAATTAACTAAGCAGCAGTGTGGGGACTGCACTTAGACACAGAATCAACCTCATGTTGACTTTTATAAAACAGTTTTATTCTTCAGTCATGATTCAGCTTGTCAGTCTTATCCCTCACCCTTTCCTCCTCCTTTCTCTCAGGAGCTGCTGGAGAACGTGGAGGATTTCCACGAGCGCTCTCAGCTGGCCCTGACAGATGAGACCCCGGACTCGGCTAAGCTGCAGGTTCTAGTGGAGCTGGGCTCGGGGCTTGACGTGGAGCTACCAGAGCTGGCGCGATTGAAGCAGGAGCTGCAGCAGGCACGCTGGCTGGATGAGGTGCGTCTCACCCTGCACGAGCCACAGCGCGTCACGCTCGAGCTCATGAAGCGCCTCATCGATTCGGGCGTGGGTCTGGCCCCGCACCATGCTGTGGAGAAAGCCATGGCTGAGCTTCAGGAAATCCTCACGGTGTCTGAGCGCTGGGAGGACAAGGCACGTGCATGCCTACATGCCAGGTAATGGCCAAAACAGACTTAAACACTCCAAGTTTTTTTCTTTCTTTTTTTTTTTTTAAATCTATGTAAAGCTTGTCCTTGAGTTAGAGATTAGGAAGGCTTAAAGCAGGTTCCAAAGTTTTTAAACTTGTTTTTATGCAATAGTGGATAGAGGGTCAAACCTAAACATCTGAATCAGTTCATGTGCCAATTGTTCAGCTGTTTTGTCTTGTTTAAAATGCTTTCTCTGCATACTTTAGCACCTTTCTTACCTTAGCATCTTTTCTTTAATATATTTGTTAAGCATGTCAAGTTCTTCATGTTTTGTCATTACAAAAAAAAACATTTGTGGAAATGAACTGTGTTAAATCCCGCGTAGACCTCGCCATAGTATGGTCACCCTCGAAAGCATCGTTGTAGAGGCCAAAAACATCCCTGCCTATCTGCCTAACGTTCTGGCTCTCCGGGAAGCTCTCCACAAAGCCAAAGAGTGGACAGCAAGAGTAGAGGCCATCCAGGTACGTTAGAATCTCTAAATACGCTAGACGTTTTACGCTCGGTTACTTCATGGATAGAAAAGTATTGTTAAATTTGATTAATATATCGAGAAAGATTTGGCTGTGTAGAACTGATGAGCTGTATTTTTATTTTTATCGGGACAGAACGGCACCAGTTATGCATACCTGGATCAGCTGGAGGCTCTGTTAGCGAGGGGCCGCTCCATTCCTGTGCGTCTGGACGCCCTGCCACAGGTGGAGTCCCAGGTGGCTTCAGCACGAGCTTGGAGAGAGAGGACAGCGCGCACCTTTCTTAAGAAAAACTCTACCTACACACTGCTACAGGTGAGGGACCGCGTTCATCAAAGGCGGAGAAAGTATAATATTTGGTTTTGTTATCTTGTCTTATTTTGAGGGTTTGCCTCTCAGGTTCTGAGTCCCCGGGCTGACATTGGTGTGTACGGCAGCAGCAGAAGCAAGCGCAGACGAGCCAAAGAGCTGCTAGAGAAAGAGCGTGGTGCGGAGCCAGAGAGCCTGAGTGACCTGGATGAGGCTGCAGATGAGGAACGCTCACCCTCTGCTGTTGTGGCTGCCTTTAAGGCTCAGGAGCAGCAGGAGGCAGAAGCCATGCACTCGCTGCGGGCTGCCAACTTGGCCAAGATGAGCATGGCCGAGCGCATCGATGAGGTCCGCTTCTGCCTGTGCCGCAAGACGGCTGGAGGTGTAATGCTACAGTGTGAGCTGTGCAAAGACTGGTTCCATGGTGCCTGTGTGCCCTTGCCCAAAGCAGGCACGCAGAAGAAGCTAACAACAGGCAGCAGCTGGCAGAGTGCTAGCAAAGAGTCAAAGTTTCTGTGCCCACTATGCCAGCGTTCAAGGCGACCCCGACTCGAGACCATCCTCTCGTTATTAGTCTCCCTGCAGAAGCTTCCTGTGCGGCTGCCTGAGGGCGAGGCGCTGCAGTGTTTGACGGAGCGTGCCATGGGCTGGCAGGACCGGGCGCGGCAAGCCCTGGCCACCGACGAACTCTCCTCTGCTCTGGCCAAGCTGTCTGTGCTCAGCCAGCGCATGGTGGAGCTCGCAGCCCGCGAGAAGACTGAGAAGATCATCAACGCCGAGCTGCAGAAAGCTGCTGCCAATCCAGACCTACAGGTAAGTCTGTGGCCTTAAAACCACTTTATCTAATATTATCATCACTAACATTTAACACATGCTTCTGGATCTATTCTTGGGGTCTTAAAACTTGCTTATGCTAATTTTAGGCATAACCTTAATTTTACTTCTGTGTGGCATGCATAAGATGTTCGGTTTACTGCGCTGAACTGTTTTTCTGTTATTGTACCTCTCCTGAAGAAAAGAATTTCACTGTACTGTAATGTGTATGGGACAAATAAAGGCTTCTTCTTCTTCTTCTTTTTCTTTTTCTTCTCTTCCTCTCAGGGTCACATTCAGACGTTCCAGCAGGCCGGATTCAACAGGACCACCTCACCACGGCCATTTGTAGACTACGACGATGAGGAGACGGACTCGGATGAGGACATCCGTGAGACTTACGGCTATGAAATGAAGGTATCTTTAAGAAAGTGCAGAGAATGCACAATATTTTAATCACAGTTTTTGCTACTTTTTTATTTTATTTTAAATAAATCAATTAACTGTGAGATAGCTGAGCCATCTATCTCTCTATAACCACATTATAGACCAGTCTTATAGCTTTCAAATGTATATTTACATGTAGGTTTGACCCCTATATGAGAGCATTCATTTTGGGAAAAATCCATTGTTTTGCATAATCACATATTTTACTGTTTTATCTCTTAAACAATTCTAAATACAATTTAATTCAGTATTTAATGTAATATCCGTCTCTGTCTCCAGGACCCGGGTGAGGTAAAGCCCTACTTGTTCTGTGATGAGGAGATCCCTGTGAAGTCAGAAGAGGTAGTTAGTCACATGTGGCCAGCCACGCCCTCGTTCTGTGCTGAACACGCCTACTCCTCTGCCTCCAAGTCCTGCCCCCAGAGTAAGTAACCTTACAGGCAATTTGTATCTGACAAATCTGTAAACTTTTCTAAATGCAATAAACATTTAGTGTGGAACTTGCTTTGTACTAAAATTATACAATACAATTATAACTATGTAATGCTGTTCCAGGCATGTTTACTACTCATTGTGTGTTCTGCACTGATATCTGTATGCAAAGCATGTGTCAAGGAAGAAAACAAACTCAATTCTCCTTCTCTGTTTTAATCTGGTTTGCTGAAAGGCAAATACACATTCATACCTCTTTATCCTATACAGTTTCCCTACTGTATGAGTACATATTTCTTCGCTGTCCTCTCACTGTTTAACTACCCATGCTCATTTTCAGCACTGGTCCCAAAGCCAAAACTTATTTCTAGACAAATGTTATTTCTAGATTTGTCCTTGTGGCGTATCTGACCCAAAATTCCATACGTACACTTTGCTAGGCAAATACAGGTTGCACAGTTCTTGGCACCTTTTGTAGATTATGAAAAACTGGACATGTGGGATGTGGATGCATCTTTATGGAGTTTACACTCCTCAACGTGTAAAAGAAGCACAGCACTGTTTACGGACTCGGTCAGTCCAGTTGATGTGGAAACAATTTCAGAGTAGCCTACATGTATTGTTTGAGTCAGTTTAGCAGAAGATCATCTGGTTCCTGTATCCCTCTCCCAGATCCAACCACTCCACGGAAACAGCCCAGGAAGACACCCCTGGTGCCACGCAGTTTGGAGCCTCCAGTGCTGGAGCTGTCCCCGGCTGCCAAGGCCCAGCTGGAGGTACTGATGATGGAAGGAGACCTGCTGGAAGTCTCTCTGGATGAAACTCAACACATCTGGAGAATCCTGCAGGCCACGCACCCACCCTCAGAGGAGCGCTTCCTGCAGGTGGAGGTGAGTGTCACAGAAAGCTAGCTAATGCACTGGCAAGGTTTAAAAGTTATCCTGTATGATCAAGGTACCTTGAACCCCTTGAAAAGCATTTGTACCCTGAAAGGTACAGTTTAGAACATTTTGTCTAAAAGTCCTCTTGAGCTGTCGGATCAAAGAGTAGATGTGTTGAATCTATTCGAGGTACATGGGTTTAGCTATAGGATTATGGTGGTTGTCCCTCTTTGTTTGCATTTTGTTAAACTCGCATACTTTACTCATGAGCCAGCATATTTTTCTTGTTTTAACTTTTTTCCTCTAAATGTCCTCTCTGTCCCCCACCCCCTTTCCTTCATTCATAATATCTTTCTCAGTCGGAGTACACTCTGCTGGAGAAGCCAATGAAGCTAAAGGTAAAGGAAATGGAGAAGAAGAGAAAGAGGAAACTGGAAAGAGCCGAGCAGCAGTTACTCTTGGCCTCGTCAGGCGTGGAAGGCCGGCCCAAATGCAAAGACATAAAGAGGGTACTCGAGGTTGGTGGCAAGCCCAAAAAGAAGAAGCTCAAGCTCAGTCCGGAGAAGTCACGTGAGCTGAAGCAACTGGCCAAGCGTCTCGCCAAGGAGGAGAAGGAGAGGAAGAGGAAAGAGAAAGCTGCGGCCAAAGCCGAGTTCGCCAAGGAGGGTCTGGAGAAGAAGAAAGAGAAGAAGATCTTGGACATCCCCTCTAAGTATGACTGGTCAGGTGCAGAGGACTCCAACGACGAGAATGCTGTCTGTGCAGCAAAGAACTGCCAGAGACCATGCAAGGATAAGGTTAGTGAGAGATTCCAGGTTCACCTGATAACGATAATAATGAAGGCAGGCGTCAAGCATGTAGGTCATGTAGGAATTGCAGTAATAATGAAATGATTGTTTGGGATTCTGTTCAGAGCCATGTATTTCCTTAGACTTAGAAATTAGTAATTTCAATGGAAATGGACATACATCTGAACATCTTTAACTGTTGAGAAGATAATTTTTTTTTTAAAATATCATTATATACTTCAAATATATTTTTCTCATATGAATTCATAGGGGTGCCAATAATTGTTGCACACCTATATTTAACAAAGTTTTTTTTTTTTTTTTTTTTTGATCAACCTGTTTTGTGTTTGCAATTGTTTGATATACATGAGAGCCGAATATTTTTGTGAATTTGTTTAACAAAAGATCAAAAGGTTAAACAATAAAGACAATTTTTCACAGCATTCTTTGCTCATATTTACCAAGAGTGCTGATATTAGCGGACGCCACTGTATACAGTTAAATTACACTGCACTCCTGACTGCCTTTAACTGTCAAGGGTGCTGCCATTTTTTGTTGTTTTTGTTGTTGTTGTTGTTGTTGTTGTTGTTTTGGTTTATAAAAACACTTTCAGCAAATTACAAGTCCAAATAAGACAAGAACAATTTTTAGAATCCAGAGGCACATAAATACTATACCTCTGGACTCGTGTGAGACAGCTTCAATAACAGGCCAGCCATTCCTTCCTATAATGCCCCCTGGTGGAAGCTCATGAGTGTTTAGGTCTGCTCACATTACAACATGTACACTTTCTTGCTGACATGTATCAGAATACAGAAAAGTATAATGTGTACTAATATGAACTGAAACCGCTCAGTTATTTTTGAGATTAAATATTTTAAACTGTACTGTGCTATACTGAAACTGTACTTTTAATCTTTTTCATATGAAAAGCTGTCATAGTAGTAAGCATCAGGTTAATAAAGAGCCCATTTGAAAAATTGCTCAGAAAGTGTGCTGTGGATTATCAAGGACTCTAACAAAAACTAATGAATGAAACACCATGAAGCTGTTAGAGGAAAATAAAAAATGATAGGGCTGGATGAAAATAGCATGTCCTGATGTGGTTTATTCCTCTCAAACCACAGTAGTTTGCCAAGGATTACAATTTACTATTAATTAAAGAAAGACGCATCATACTTTTAAATTGCTTATTGTTATATTTAATATTGTGGAATGTCTTCAAGACAAGTTATTTTTTCTTATCACTTACTTTATAGCAGCTATAAACAGTCGTTCTCTCACCAGCCTCAATTTGATCCCTTTCTCCAAAAAAAATAAATAAAAAAATTCTGTTACACAGAAACCACAAAGCCCTCCATCCTGAAAACATGCCTGTTGCAGAAAACGTAGTTACAGCTGTACCTCTGACTGTAACTGGAGACTCCTTCCAAAAATACCGTTGTTGCTATAGAAGCAATAACATATTATAATAACAAGTGCATTAATATAAATGTGCAGCTGGAACTACTGTCGACGCCGCCATTATAGAAAATCATTTAACATCTTCTGACCAATCTGAATCAAGAATTGAAGTAAGGAAGAAGACAACAGTTTGTGCTGTTATTGGAAGATAGGACTTCACTCTATCAACGATGATCTGTTTTTATTTGTTAAATAATGGCACATGATTAAAAAAAAATCTGTTTATTATTAGCATTAGATTATATGGAGCATCCCCCTAGATGGCTCTGTAGATGAGCTGTTGCTATAGAAACAATAATGTATTATAATGCTCAATTAATATAAAAATTCTGTAACCACTGTCAAAGCCGTGTTTTTGTACAAAATTCCTCCACACCTTTTAAAAATTCAACCGTACTGTGGTATAAAAAGTTAATGTACCGTATTTTCTAATATTACAGTTTCTGTCCTTTCCTCTCAGGTGGACTGGGTTCAGTGTGACGGCGGATGTGATGAGTGGTTCCATCAGGTGTGTGTAGGTGTGTCATGCGAGATGGCGGAGAACGAAGACTACATCTGCTCGGCTTGCCAGCGTAAGGCTGGCGGAGTGATTGGAGTCAAAGTGGGTGTAGAGACTGTGGTAATGACGTCAGCCATGTGTACCACACAGACTCTCTCCCCCCTCTACCAAGCAGAGGTTCAGGACGGCAGCTAACACACCACACGCACCACAGACACACACACCACAAGTACACCCTACAACTGCTGTTGCACCTTCTTTGTGTACTTGGAAAGCAGAGTGATGCTCTCTGTATTTTGAGCTGACTATGATTTTGGACAATTCAAAAGTTGCAATCTGTAAACGAGAAGGACGAGGATATCACATGAATAAAAGCAACCGGTCTGCTTTTTTCCCAGGTGAATCCATTTAAGGATTCTGTGCATGGGCTATACAATAAATGTGGAGATTTTAGGGGGGTATGACCAGATATGGTGTGCTGGAGATTTGCATTGTTCCACCAGACATGAGTCTTCACTGGGTTGTTTTTTTTTTTGTCAGACAATTGGGCTCAGTTCTAAGCTTAAGACTACTGTGTCTCCTCTCATCTCTCTCACATTGGCTCTAGTTTGTCTCAGCTGGACCGGACTGCATTTGCACAACTCTCTTTTAACCTGCTTAAATCAATTGTCATACAATACAAGAAGTACCCCACAATCCATTGCTGGTTTGCTCGAGACATCCCGTCACAGCCTGTAGGAGGATTATTATGCTATTTGGTCGATACACCTGCCGCATAAACGAGTTACCATGCAAATATGTAGGACTAGTTTAAAATGGATGTATGTAGGTGAAATATTTATGATGTAAATATATTTTAAAGAATTAATGAGTCAATGTGGATGTTTTTGTCGCTCAACTTTATTAAAATGGTTCCTAGTGAAACAAATCCAGGGCATTATTGTTGTTTTTTTGTGTGTGCATTTCTTTGTGTAAGCAAACGTTTAAAAATACATGTTTTTAGAGTCTTGTGAATCGTTGTATGGGTGTATTTTTGTTTGATTTTTAAGATTTTCTCCTTTTAAAATCAAACTTTGTACTATACCAAAAAGTTTAGTTCAGAGATCAATAATAATAGTAAATATAATTTTTAATGGTAATTTCATTGCTCTGTGTAACAGTAGTGACTACAATAATAATTCTAAACAGTAAAAGTAAAAACAGAACTAAAGAAACTAACTAGGCAGATAAAAATGCAATAAATAACAGCAGTGACAGAAACAAGAAAATATATAATATACAATAATAATAAAATAGCTATTTTTTAAATCAGTGAAAATATACTGTATATTTGTGACTGTACACAAAATTTCCAGAGAAACAGGATGTTCCTGACAGAAGTCCTTCATCAACTGTGTTTGCAATCTCCTCTTTCTCTGAAAACACTTGATTTTTACTACAGCCACTATTATTATGGAACTACACTGCAGTTACTTCCTGGATTCTTATATATACATACATGCATTAACATTTAGTGTACAGTATGTACTTAGTATATATAATTATATATTAGAATTTATATATGTAAATGTGCAGGTTGAAAAGGGTTGGCGTAAGGTCATTGATTTTGAATATGTGGACTTGGATCAGAATGTGCAAATAGTAGTTAACTTATGTTCAGGGTTCATCTGTGAAGCACAGAATGAAAGCTTGTGAGAGTTTGATAATTAAAAATGTTATTAAAGCATGTTAATTGTTGGATCTTTTAAATAGCTCATCACAAATATGTTTTTTCCCCCTAGTTGCCATTCTGCACGCTGTGAACTCTCGCAGTTATTAGTGTAGGGCCTTAAAAAACAGTCTGGAGTGTGTGTGTGAGTAAGGGGGTGGTGTTTTAGTGGGAGGTAGCAGGCCAGATGAGGTTGGATTACACACTCAAACCTTCACCCGCTTTTTCTTTCTATAGTAACAACCGGAGTGTACGCTTGAATTTTCCTTGCTGCAGTTGTGCTTTGGTGCAATGAATGGTAAGTAGTGGAGCTGCACAAATCTAAGCTTATATTTGTATAGGAATGTCTGATATTGTGGCCAAATTATTTGTAAAGATGTTAAAGTAATCATTCTATCTACAAGGTATCAATGTATGATATGATACTTATGATGAACCATTGACACACATAATGAGACACATTCTGTGTTACAGTGAACTATTATTGTTAAAGGTACCAGCCAAATTAGAGACCAGAGAAATACAATTATTTTCATTAATTAATAAAACTCCAATGAATCTCTGCTTTTTGTAATTGCGTTGGTTTTTCATTAACAAGATGTTCAGTAGCACAACTTCACAATTTCAAATGCTTAAAAGATACAGCCAACACAAGCCATGCTAATGAGATCAGTTGTGAAGAAGATGAGCAGAAGATCGATGAAAGAGGTCAATGGAGCAACAAGCTGGAATTCGTGCTATCTGTAGCTGGTTCCATCATTGGCCTAGGCAACATGTGGCGATTCCCATACTTATGCTACAAGAATGGAGGAGGTGAGGGTTTTTTGTTTGTTTGTTTGTTTATTTTCTCAGAAGCCTGAGATTGACTGGTAATCAGTGCAAATAAGATGTTTCTTCTTGGACAATGGTAGGTTCTCTCAGGTTGCCAAAGATTTTTCATTTTGGATGACACTATCAAAAAATCTATAATAGGTTTGAAGGTTGTGTTAGCATTAAAGCCCCTTCTGAGAATTTTGAAGAGATCTTAAAGGTTACAGGTCAAAGTTCAGAGTGGCAGCAGTTGCTTGGATTCCCACCTCCAAGCAGCTGTCAGATGTGACTGTTTTGAGGTCTTTGAAATCTAACCACCCTTTAAAAAGCCGCTTTCCCTATCAATTCAGCTACTAAATATACACTCACCAGCTACCATGCAAGATTGATATTTTCCCAATCTTCAGTTGCAAACTAGAACTGGAACCTAATGTGGTCTTCTGCTGTTGTAGCGCATCTGCCTCAAAGTTTGGGGTACATTCTGAGATGCTTTTCTTCTCACCATGGTTGTAAAGAGTGATTATTTGAGTTACCATAGCCTTCCTATCAGCTCAAACCAATCTGGCAATTCTCCTGTGACCTCTCTCATCAACAAAGCATTTTCACTCAGACCTGCCACTCACTGGATGTTTTTTTGCAGGTGCCTTTCTCATCCCATACCTGATTTTCCTGTTCACATGTGGGATCCCCGTGTTCACCTTGGAAACAGCTTTAGGCCAATACACTAGTGAAGGAGGTGTCACTTGCTGGAGAAAGATCAGCCCTCTCTTTGAGGGTAAAACATTTGTCTATTCTGTTTTACAAATAACAGAGTATCAGACAAAGATTGAAATCATTTCTCCAATCTATTTTTCCCTACAGAATCAAATGTCCTTTTCATCTGTTGTCATTATTTACTGGGTTATTTCCTCTCTCACAATGTTCTGCATAGGTCTAGGCTATGGCACACAGGTCATTGTATCCTTACTGAATTTCTACTACATCATTGTTCTGGCGTGGGCCATCTTTTACTTCTACCACTCGTTTTCCTGGGAGCTGCCATGGTCCTCGTGTCAAAATGTTTGGAATCTAGGTGAGAATTATATAATGACCATAAAAACAGCTATACCGATTAGTCTTTCTAGTGTAGATAAATACAGTGTATGGCATGCTGGGTAATTGGTTGTTGTACTTTTTTTTTTTGAAAGACACTTGTGTGGAGTTCCATAAGAGGAATGATTCGGTCAACTTCACAGTGCCTGCTAATGCTACGTCTCCTGTCATTGAATTTTGGGAGTAAGTGTAAAAAGCGGACCAGTTGCTTTAGAAAATAAGTGGAAAATGTCATTTTTTCCCTATTGTAACTTTGTGTGAGGCTTGGAACTCAGAATTTGATGGTATAGTTACTTTTACAGTCAACTACAAAACTTTGCATCCCGTAGTTTCTGAGTGGAAGGAAGAAAAATTACTTGTGTTACATTAAGTCATTTATTCATTCATCATTATTAACATCTTTAACCTAGTCAGGGTCACTGGGAGCAAGGCAGGAAACATTTCCCTCTGAAACGGCAAAACCAATTCATCTGTTTGGGTTTGAGGTCAAAAAATACATATGAGACGAGAGTTTAGGACTTCAGATTTATTTCCTGGTATTTACATCTAGATGTGTTAAACAAAATAAAACATAGAACCTTTTGTATCAGACCACTCAATTTTTAGGTGAGCAAAAGTATAGGAACAGATACGTTTTGAAGTAAATTAAAGTAAATAACACTTAATATTTCGTTGCATATACCTTGCTTGCAATAAGTGGATCAAGCTTGTGACTCACTGACATCACCAAATTGTTGATTTCTTCTTTTGTGATACTTTTCAAGACTTTCCAGCCTCTTAAAGTTGTGTCTCTTTCAGTTGTGTCAAGCCATGACACTACCTCCACCATGCTTGACTAATGTTTTGAATCATGTGCAGATCCTTTCTTTCTCCACACTTTGGCCTTTCTGTCACTTTGGTAGAGGTTAATCTTGGTTCCAGAACTTTTGTGGCTCTCTGTATTTCTTTGCTAATTCGAATCTGGCCTTCTGATTCTTCTGATTCTTCTGATTCTGATTCTGGTTTGTATCTTGTGGTATGGCCTGTATATTTCTGCACTTGAAGCCTTGTACGAATAGTGGATTGTGATACCTTCACCACTGCCCTGTGAAGGTTGTTGGTTATGTCACTAACTGTTGTTTTGGGGTTTTTCTTCACAGCTCTCACAATGTTTCTGCCATCATCTGCTGTTGTTTTCCTTGGCCAACCTGTTCCGTGTCTGGTTGTTAGTACTCCAGTGGTTTCTTTCTTTTTCAGGACCTTCCAAATTGTTGTATGACTATGCCCAATGCTTGTGCAATGGCTCTGATATATTTTCCCTCTTTTCCCAGCTTCAAAATGACTTGCTTTTCTCACTTAGACAACTCTCTGGTCGTCATGTTGGTTTATCCTGTTTAACAACAAATGCAGTCTTCACAGGCGAAACCCAGGGCTCAAAGAAGCAAGCAAGAAACACTTATTAGTCACATGTTCCAATATTTTTGATCACTTGAAAAAATGTGTCGGTTCAAACAAAAGGTGCCAGGTTCTAAGTTGTTTAACATATCTAGATATAACTATGAGGAAATGAAAGCTGAAATTCTGATATGTTGTCTCATACTCATCTTTTGATCTCAAACACAAATGTCTTCAATGTATAGCAAAAACAATAGAATTGGCCATGCTGTTCCAATACTTTCAGAGGGGACTGTATACACTGGATGTTACACCAGTCCATTACAGGGTACCATGTACACACACATTCACACACTCATTCTCATTCATACTCAGGTGCACTTTAGAATAGAGCAGAGTAGAGTACTAGTATGGTTTTGGGAGGTTGGATGAAACCAGAGAAGCCAAAAGGAACCTGCTGCACACACAGGGACAACACAGGGAAATTCCAGACAGACAGTAACCTGAGTTCAGAATCTAATATATTTGAAGCTGTGAGGCGGCATCACTACCAATTGCACCACTGTGCTGCCCCTTCATGTTAAAATTTACCTCTAAATAAGTGTGAAATGAAAGTCTAAGTGTGAAATGAAATGGGGTGTATCCTGCATCAAGAAAGGAATACAAAATTAACTGTTGTTCTTGAAGACCTCATCTGAAGAAGGTAGTGTTATAACAGATATGGTAAGAAGTATGTGATAAATTGTTCAAGCAAGTTTGAACTGATATGTCATATTGGGTTCAATGTTATGACTGAAGGGATTGAAAAGCTGTTGGGAGAAAAGGAGAGAAGTCACAGGCAGTATACATACTGTACAAGTTTTCAGAGAATACTCAAATCACATTCATGAAGGGAAATGAAAACTTTTAAGCAGATACTTATATTGTATATAAAATCATGTGAAAAAATAATTGACTCAATGTATGCAAGCTATCCAGTCCCTGGGCAGTGAAGCAACCCCAAACCATAACATTTCCACCACCATGCTTCACAGTGGGTATGAGGTGCTTCTCCTGAAAAGCTGTCTTTGGTTTGTACCAAACATGTCTGCTGTTAGTGTGGCCAAACAACTCTATCTTTGATTCATCTGTCCAGAGCACATTATTCCAACAGACCTGCTCTTTGCCTATATGCTCATTGGCAAACTGTAGTCTTGCAAAGTCTTTTTCCTGGTATGCATCCCATGCAGGTCAAATTTGTGCAATCTCATTCTGATTGTAGAAGCATGTACATTGACACCAACAGTTACAAGACTTACTAGCAGATCCTGTGATGACATTTTGGCGTTCTTGGAGACTTTTTTGCAACACACGGTCTGCTCTTGGGCTGAATTTGCTGGGACGGCCAGTCCTGGACTAACTGGCAGTCGTTTGAAATCTGCACAATTTGTAGATTATTTTCCTTTCAGAGGAATGATGTATTTCAAATAATTTGGAGATATTTTTACTTCCCTTGCCAGACTCATAGGCATCCACAACCTTTTTTTTCTGAAGGCCTAACAGAACTCTTTAGATTTTGGCATGATGGTATAAGTAAGACAGGTTCCACCTGCACTCCCTAAGTAGGTTCTGATCACTGGCACCCAATCTTCAACATCTGAGTCTAATTTTATTGATTTGAAGTTGTGATAAATGTAGGGGTGTACTTACATTTTCCATGTTACTCATCTGTTTTTTGTTAATTTAAATTTGCGTGTCCAAATATGTCAAAAACTTATTTTTTCACATGACATATATATATATATATATATATATATATTCGCCATTAACCCCACCACATATAAAACCTGTGATCAAGTAACATCTGTGAAGCCTAAATTAAATGCCCTGTCAGTATAAAATTGTCTTCTTTATTTTGCAAGGGTTTGCAAACTTTTTGTATTTGACTGTACATCTAGGATGTAACAGGGATACAGTCTAAGTGAAATAATGTCTGTTTGATGCATGGAAACAGGAGAAGGGTGTTGCGACTCTCCTCTGGTATCGACCACATGGGTTCCCTAAATTGGGATCTGGCCTTGTGTCTGCTGGTGGCCTGGATCCTCTGCTACTTCTGCATCTGGAAAGGAGTGAAATCTACTGGAAAGGTTGGTCTTTTTAGAGGTTGGGCAATGATGGAAAAAATAATTTCTCTCTAGGCTGTGCCACATTCTGTTTTGATAGCTCCTTGGTCTTCATGATGCTGTTTCTTTAGGTTTTTTCTCTAACAAACTCTGGCCTTCCAGGAACAAGGTTATTTATACTGAGATCATGTGACACCCTACGTTAGCTCAGGCTGCTGTCTGTCTTTGAGTTTCTCTTCTCCCCTTCTCCATGTGGGTATCCTCCAAGTTCTCCAGTTTCCTCCCACCAGCCAAAAACAAGCATGTAGGTGGAGTGACTACACAAGATTACCCATAGATGTACATGTGTGTATCGTGTCCTGTGATGGACTGGTGTCCCCTACAGGGTGTATTTCTCCTTAGAGCCCAGTGTTCCCAGGACCCTGACCAGGATAATAGAGCTACTGAAAATGAATGAGTGAATGAATGATTGATGGCAAATGGTTTCACAGAAACAGGAAAAGTTTAAGGAGGGGAGTACTTTGGCAAAGCACAGTATTTAAGTTTACTAACAAAGTGCCAGAAAGAACAGATATTTCAGTGATATCTTTATTTGATATCAACAAAAATGAAAGATTTAACACAGAAAATGAGGTAAAAAAATGGATTTGAACATGCACCCAGTTAATTATTACAGAGAGTAACAACAGAGTCAATACTAACCGTACTAATGACGTGCAGTACTCTCAAATAAAGTGTAAGGTGCAGGAATTTATTGCTATATGGATACTATATAGTCATATAGCCCAGCCCTAATGTCTGTTTCATGTAAAATACTGTGCTTGACCTTTATTTGTTCATTTCCCTTTATCACTTATTCTCCCTAGGATTTGGAGATGTGCCGTGGTTTATATGACTTACTAAATATTCATTTGTCTTCTTCCTTGCAGGTAGTATATTTCACTGCTACCTTCCCCTACGTCATGCTCTTGGTGCTTCTCGTTCGGGGTCTCACCTTGCCTGGGGCCAGCAGAGGCATCCAGTTTTATCTGTACCCTGACCTGGGACGTTTAGTTGATCCACAGGTACAACCCAATCATGCCTTTTTCTACATCCACACTATGTCCTTGTAAATTCAGTGATTCTCTCATGGTGCATTAAGGGTCAACAAACAGGTGCCTTAGTTGATGTCGAGACCCTCAGTTGGCGTTCAGAGTGTTTACTGAGGACATCTGGATTCTGGGATGGAGATCACAGAGTGGAGATTACAACAGCGTGGTCCCGGACACACAGTCTAAAATGTTTTTGTTTTTGTGATCTAAATCAGCTTTGCCTGCTTAGTGATGTTCTTTCAAAGTTCACAGCAATCTGGAAACTCTGAACACTTTGCTCTGTGAGCTAAGTGGATTTTATATAAACAATGCTAGATTGTTTAGAGTTGTACCACACATTATTATAGATATTGCGTACTGTTATTGGCAGCAGGTTCTTCATGGCTGGCAGCTAAAATCTTTTTTTTATTTCTATTTTTTTTATTAAATCACAGCAATATTGATTCACTTTGATTTGATTGGTCGATGAGTAGCTGATTATAGTAGCCTATAGTCCTTAAATTATTAGTTCATGTATTATTGTTTAAAAAACAATTAAAGCAATTCAATAATTATTTATATTGTATATTATTATTATTCTGAACTTAACCTACTTCATTTAGACATTTTGTGTCAAAACATCCGATTCCTCTCATTTGATGAGCTAACTTCTCACTGCAGAATCACTGATTTATTGCTCAAGAGAATATTTATCTTGGGTGCTTTCACATATGCAGCATTTATCTCAATTGAACCCTGGTGCCTTTTCCCCTCAGTGCAGTACATTTAGTCAGAACACAGCAGTTGGTCCAGGAATACTTCCTTCAAATATATTAAAAATGAAATATGGCTGCAACAAGACAATAACCCAAAACATAAGGCAAAGGCATAAGGTGCCAAACCCTTTTTAAAAGATGATATAGTGTGTGGGCATTCAAGGTATTAGAGAATATATACAGTATATCACAGTTAAAAAGAGAGAGCCTCAGCTTTGACTGATAATTTAACATTTAACAGATTTCAGCTTTTTTTTTGTTAATTGCATGTAAACACATCAACAAACAAAAAAGGCAAATCAGAATATGCAACAATGAGTCCAAAAGCTTGACAGTAAATCCAGAAACACAAGAACAAATTCAGAAATAGAACAGCTTTGTTAATTGTCACTATTTTGTATTGATTTCCAGGTATGGATGGATGCAGGAACACAAATTTTTTTCTCATATGCCCTGTGCTTGGGGTGTTTAACGGCACTAGGGAGCTACAACAAGTACAACAACAACTGCTACAGGTATTACATATGATCATCATTATATTCACAGTGTGGTCTGTACTGTATGTATTTGGACAACTAATCTGCACTGTGCATACTATATAAGAATCGCAATTCGCTGTATTTTGAATTGCAGCTTTCATAACATATGTTTCCATCTGTCACAGGGACTGCTTGGCTCTGTGCTTTTTAAATAGCGGGACAAGCTTTGTGGCTGGCTTTGCCATCTTCTCCATCCTTGGTTTCATGTCATATGAGCAGAATGTGCCGATTTCAGAAGTGGCTGAATCCGGTACGGCACTCTGGGGAAATAGCTGAGTTATCAGAAATTATGCGTTTGATGAAGTGTTTCATCAGTTTCAGGCCTTTTGCAGCATCACCTTACAAGATCTAAATTAATATTGAATCATTTGCTTTCCACTAGTGATATAAAATGGTTTAACAATTGTGCATTTGTAAGAGTCAACTAATATGAAATGTTTTCAGTGGTTAGGGTCAGAAACAACATTGGTCGTTGTTCTTTTTGTTGTTTTTTTTTTTTTTTTTTTTTTAAACTTAGTATAACATTTCACAGTATATCAAAATGCCTGCAGGTTTTGCATGAGACATTGTTGAATGTATGTTTTGATTATGATGATAATCTTATGATGATAATCTGATTATGATGATAATCAGAACATGTTCTCTGTATTAGATGTAGATCTATATTAATATAACTAATGCTTTCACTTATACCCTGCTGCATTTCAGGCCCTGGCCTTGCCTTCGTTGCATACCCCCGTGCTGTAACATTGATGCCCTTCTCTCCTCTATGGGCCTGCTGTTTCTTTATCATGATTATTTTCCTTGGACTGGACAGCCAGGTTAGTGTTTAGCTGCTTCTATTACCTAAATACCTTTAGTTCTCCCCCACATCTACCTGGAATTATGCATTACAGTGCATTTATTTGCGACTATTTGTCTTCTTGTGAGTTTATGTGGGAAAATACACTATATGACCAAAATTATGTGGACACCTATCACAGACATATGTGGTTCTTCCCCAAACTGTTGCTACGAAGTTGGAAGCACACAAATGTCCAGAATGTCTCTGTATGCTGTAGCTTACAGTCTTTAGAACTAAATTGCCCAAACCTGTTCCAGCATGACAATGCTCGTTTGCACAAAGTGATCTCCATGAACAAACTCATGGTTTGCCAAGATTGGAGTGGAACAACTTGAGTGTTCTGCACAGAGCCTTGACCTCAACCCCACTGAACACCTTTGGATGAACTGGAACACTGACTGCGCACCAGACCTCCTCGCCTGACATCATCAGAACTTTCCCTCAGTAATGCTCTAGTGGCTAGCACAAATCCTCACATCCACGTTACAAAATCTAGTGGAAAACCTTCTCAAAATGGTGGAGGCTGTTACAGCAGTCATATTAATGCCCATGGTTTTGGAATGGGATATTCAAGGACATATTGGGGTGTAATGCTCAGGTGCCCACATACATTTGGCCATATAGTGTATATTGGTGGATAAGTGTGTCCTCTTTAGTGGTGAATGACTTAGCATTGTGAGAAGATTTAGCTGGGTGTGAGACGGACGGATAGGGTTTGATTGAAGAGAGCACGTAACATGGAGCAAAGCTGAACTAATTAGTGTGATAATTAGTTTCTTATAAGAGCATATTCAGAAGAGTTTTATTCCTCTTATACCACAGCAATTTGCCTACCTTTTTAAATTTATTTTATTAAAGAATGGTGTGGCATAGTTTTAACCATTTAAAGTTACATTTACTGTTGTGGAATGTCTACAGAATAAGTTAGTTCCTATCCACTTACGTTGTAGCAGCTATATACAGTTGTTACTTTCTTTGTTATTTTCTCTTGAAATTAATAATACAAAAAAAGTGCAGCTTGTTACAGAGAAACTACCAAGTGCAAAAACACTTTCCCCGTGAGAAACTATAAAGGAATCTCCTTTCATAAATGTTATCTAAGCATCTCGATACAGAAAGCGTCATATCGATGGTTGTACGTTTTAGTTTGTTGAATAACGTTTTTTAAATCCATTAATTATTAGAGGTATATTATGTGGAGTTCCATACTCATTAACCTTAAATGAACCTCTTTGACTATGATTTACCACTTAACTCGAAGTGCAAGATATCAGTTTTAATTTGTGTGGATTGATTTACATTGTTTGGCAAGGTACAAAGAAGATACATCCTGCAGATACTTAATTAAAATTGCTAAAATATCATGCAAAATAGTGTCATGGACAAAACAGCACCTACCATTCACCAACACCGTGTACTGTTTATTTAGGAGTATTGATAATATCATTTTTGGTTCTCATAAATAAATTTTTGATCCATCGTTTTCTAAACAGTGCGACAAACTGTGGGGTTATTGCATGTACCATGTTATTCATTGTTGTGATTACCACTGCACAATACTGGGCATCTGAAGCAAATTGTTTTGTTTTTTATCTTTCTTGCCATAGTTTGTGTGTGTCGAGAGCCTGGTTACAGCCATAGTAGACATGCATCCCACTGTGTTTCGCCGTAAGAACCGCAGGGAGCTCTTATTGTTAGTGGTGTGCATCCTCTCCTTCCTCGTGGGACTTATCATGCTGATGGAAGTAAGCACTTCAGTTCTGCAATGAAAGCACAGAACAGTTACTTTGTTTAATTGGGTTTATGGTCAGTAACATTCTGATTTGCCAAGCTGTGAATTAAAAGGGAAACAGAAGCAATCAAACAAAATTTGGATAATGGTACCCTTATCTTTTGTAACTATATGTATATTTTACCTAGAACAGTGTATATAGTCTAAACTTTACCCTAAAATATAATTATGTACCTTAAATCTCTTTCAACGGTATCCACTCTTTCACTGTATCCACATTTGCACGTGAAAGATATATATCAAATCTTTATTAAATCTGCCCCATTGAGAGTATATCTTTTACTAGATATGAAAAATGCCTTAAGTTGCTTCTTAAAAAAAATGGCTCACCAGAATTCATCTGATTATGACCCATTTGAGTTCTAAGCTATTTGACAAAAATAACCTACATGTTTTATTCTGTGTTAAACAGGGTGGGATGTACGTCTTCCAGCTCTTTGACTATTACGCAGCCTCTGGCATGTGTCTGCTCTTCATGGCCATATTTGAGACAGTTTCCATTGCCTGGATTTATGGTATGCTATAGCTGGAGATAATACAAGACAAGAGAAAAAAAATAAATAAATAAATATTTGCTTCCTTTTGAATTTGCTGATACTGAAACAATTAAAGAATTCTCTGAATTTGAAATCTCATAATTATG
>JANDJT010000092.1:11537562-11557418 GCA_024331685.1 Stegophilus panzeri | reverse complement strand
AAATATTTGCTTCCTTTTGAATTTGCTGATACTGAAACAATTAAAGAATTCTCTGAATTTGAAATCTCATAATTATGTATCAGTCATCTCTGCCTGTGCTATCTGACTGGGCATCTTTTTTTGTCTTGCATATCTTTTCTCCAGATTTGGGTGAAATGTAGAAGATTTCTGATGTTTCTGCTTGTTGATTCTTTCATGATGAGGCTGCCGATCTTGTTTTCTCAGGTGCAGATCGCTTCTATGATAATATGGAGGATATGATTGGCTACCGCCCAGGCCCTATAATTAAGTATTGCTGGATGTTTTTCACCCCAGTCACCTGCATAGTGAGACACACTTTATTACTTTAAGCCAGGGTTAAAAAGATATAATCATCACATTTGATGATTATATAATTTGGGAAAAGCTGAGGCTGATACTGATTAACTTTGGTTAACTTTCAGATGACAGAGTACTGTGTGAAATTATAATAATTAATAATTCAACTAATAATAATTCCTTTCATGTGCTATTGGACTGTAGTCAGTAGTTTATCCAATTATAGAATCCACATTGAAGACCACCCAGAGTACATGCTGCTTTTAACCAAGTGATTATTTGTTTCTGTTTAGGGCACATTTGCATTTTCTCTCATCAAATATACACCTCTTAAATACAATAATGAGTATGCATATCCTTGGTGGGGTTATGCAGTAGGCTGGCTCCTGGCTTTGTCCTCAATGCTCTGTATCCCTGCATGGATGATCTACAAAATTGGCAACACAAAAGGAACTCTAAAAGAGGTATGATACCTCAAAAATACTATCCTGATATTGTGAGTCTTCATGTATTACAGTAAAACCTAAAAGCAAAGGCTCTCTCTCTCTCTCTCTCTCTCTCTCTCTCTCTCTCTCTCTCTCTCGCTCTCTTTCTGTCTCTAGCGTATACAGATTCTCATCAGGCCGTCTTCTGATTTACCCAGAACCAGAAAGGAACAAGAGAGCTTGCTCGCTGTCTTCTCTTTGGCAGAATCAGCTTCAACTAATAAAGATGGCACTCCTCAAGGGCAACAGATGGACACAAAGTTTTAGAACTTTATGTGACAGCCAAGAATCTGAGAGTTAATCATGAGCATATTTCACAAGTGCCAGCCGTAAAAGTGAAATAAAGAAAGAAAGAGAGGTTTTATATCAACAGACTCACCATTTATGCTGGTTCTCCCCTTTTTTACTTAGAAGGACTGAAACAGTCTCTTACTGAGCAAAGTACTGAGGGTACTCAGGTACTGAGCATTACTACATATCATACAAGTGCTGATACAGATTGTATATTACTGTGCGCATGTCAGTAGAAATGTTGAATGCCCTAAATGGCCACTAAGCTTTTTCTTTTTCTTTTCTTACAGTAGTATTGCAGTAGTAAATACTAAAATGTCTGTTATTTAGTATTAATTTTTTTTTCTATCAGTAGCATTGTTTTAGACCTGTATGCACTGTACATTATGTGCATTATGTTGTTCATTTTCTATATGCTTGTACCTTTGGAATCAAAATATAAGGGTGAATTTATAAGGCTGGGAAAAGAAGGCCATTCATCTTTTCAATGATGTTATATCAGCACCACCACCACCACCACCACCAACAACAACAACAACAACAACAACAACAACAACAACAACAACAACAATAATAATAATAGTTTCACATATAAACTTGAAACACATTTGAAAAACCTTCCTAGAGAGACAAGAAAATGTAATGGTAAGAAAAATGCTGTACACTACAATATCTACCTTTTGCATATATTGCAATATAGACATTTGCATAATTCAAACTAGTTTTTAAACTAGCACCTGACATCCCATTCACCATTGCGCCAAAAATCATGCAGATACAGGTCAAGAGCTTCAGTGAATGTTCACATTAAATATCAGAATGTGGGGGAAATGTGGCATGGTTGTTGGTGCCAGATGGGCTGGATTGAGTATTTCAGAAACTGCTGATCTCCTGCAATTTTCTCTCTCTCTCTCTCTCTCTCTCTCTCTCTCTCTCTCTCACACACACACACACACACACACACAGAGCCCCCTCCCAGTTTCTAGTTTTAATACAGAATTGTGCAGAAACAGGGGTTCCTATTAAAGTGTATATACACACCGGATATACCATATATAGTGCTTATAAGCTAATAGGTGAACACTAGTAATATGTCTGAAACTTGTCCCTGTTCACTATACTTTGAGACCATTTGCACAAACATTTTGAGAGCTGTGCCATTTTGAAGTACTGCCTAAAAGCATAAATGACATAAATACCAGTCTGCTTATGAAATCCCACAATGCACTGCAAAGGGGTAATGACCAAATGATGTACACTAGTGGCTATAGAACTCCCGTAATGTGCTTTGATGTTTGTTGAGCATGATGAGTAGGGAAATCACAGACACATGGAGGAACTTAAAGTGAATCCCAAAGTGCTAATCAAGAGTCGGCTCCAAAGAGAAATTCTACACAGATTCCGCACAGTGAAACTGGTTAAAAAAAATACGTTGCTAACTAACATTAGTGTCCTTTTTAGTGTGCCATGAACTGAACTTTTATTGAGCTGCTTAATTTTACAAAGCTTTTTTACTTGTCCAATCGAGAGGTGAGAAATTATTGTGTGGAATCGACTCTTGGAGTTAACTCTCTCGATTCGCTCCGATTGGAATAGGAGTCGACTCTGGATTCGAACAGCTTTGGTTAAAGCACTGTGCTGTGTTCTATTTAGATTGTGAGATTGTGCTAGCTAGTGCGCCAGTGTACAGAACTGAAGCTCAGAAACGCACTTCTGCTCAGTGGCCCGATGTTGGCGCCGATTGGCTTCTTCGTTCACCTTGACGTAAGACAGTGACGCACACCCTATCCCACAATGCAGCGGGGCGAGGGTCTAAGGAAAGATGGCGGAGGGAGGAGCAGCTGATCTGGATACTCAGAGAGGAGAGGTCGTAACGCTGCTCAAAACTCAGCTCCGGAAAGGAGACACTTGGTGAGAGTTTAATAACACGCTTCCCTGGGATTGGTGTAGCTTACGGCAGCCCGAGTCGTGTGATGTCAAGCGCGACATTAGCGAAAAATAAGCGGAACGGCCCTTGTTGACAGCTAGCTAACGATGCAGTTAGCTTAGCCGGTCTGAGCGTTCGTTAGCACACATATTGATAGAGGGTTTCCACCCTCCGTACATACGGTTTACTTAACCTATGTTCACTGAACACAATTAGTGTCGTTATTAATATAAAAAATACCTACCAAACGTTTTAAATGGTCTGTGTAGAAAATGCGTTAACGCTTGTAACCAGTTGCTAGCTAGCTCTCTAACGTTAGCCACGTCTGTCATGGCCAGCCAGGGCGGAGACGAGAGACTGGCACCTGTCATCAGAATCTCTCCCGCAAACCATCTCGTCCTGTCAGTTAACGATAGCTTTACTCGTATGCACGTAGCGTGATTTTAATTTAATCTGGCTTTAACAAGCAAGACTTCTGCTCTAAAGTTTCCCTGCTCTAACACACCGGACTCATCATCCCTTTAACAAGACGTGCATAAGGTGTTAAAGCAGAGAGACGCATATTCACATGTGTGGTGATGAGCTGCTTCAGGACCAGGACTGCTGGGACAAATGATGGTACTGAATGCACCTGTATGTGTTTCATAAACTGGCAGTTCCACTGTAACTGTAGGATTACAGCAACATATTGCTCACAACTCGAGGACCATATTGATCTGTCTTACATTGATGTTTTTGATGGATATCATATTAAGAGCTCATATATCATATCACTGTAGCTGGGTTCTCGCTGATCATAAAAGCCTTCTCAGAAATGTGTGTCCCCTTGGATATTATTTTTTTTATTGGAGTGCACCATGTGATCAGTTTTCACAGTGTTCAGTGTTGATGAGCCACTTTTGGACCGGGACTGGGACAAGTCATGTATTTACCCAATGCACCTGCATGCACTGACTGATTAAACTGCAATGTAGATTTACAGCAGCAGCTCAGGCCGTTTGGTATTTGGTATACTAAAGTAATGCAGGTAAGCCTAAAATGAAGACTACCTTGCTTGTTTTGATAGATATTATATTGTAATGAATTAAGGGATCATATATCATATCATATCATATCATATATAGGCTATAGGACAGTTCTTGCTGATCATAAAAGCCTTCACAGTAATGCGACCTCTTAGAACGAAGTGTGTGATCACGATCACGTCCATTTCTTCGGCATGCGGAGATTTAATCTTGCAAATGTAAGCTTTTATTTATTTATTTATCTATCTATCTATTTATTTATTTATTTATTTATTTATTAATTAACAGGTACTTAATAGACAGTCACTGGTTCAAACAGTGGAAGAAATATGTGGGCTTTGACAGTTGGGATAAGTACCAGATGGGAGATCAGAATGTCTACCCTGGACCAGTGGACAACTCGGGGCTCCTTAAAGGTCAGTCAGTGCTTCTGATTTCTTGGAACAGTGCTAAAACTTGTTTTATATTTATATTGAGAAGGTATGATGTCCTGCCTCAGCCGTGAGACTGCTGAGAATTTTTACATGTTAATGATAATAAAATCATGTCTGTTATATGCATATACTTACCTATTAATCTCATGACTCTTATGCAACTAGTTGTTTCATTAAAATGTACGCTCTAATCCACATGATTGACGGATGCTTGTCTCTGTACTGTTTTAGATGGGGATGTTCTTGCTATTAAGGAGCACCTTATCGATGAATTGGATTACATCCTTGTGCCTACTGAGGGCTGGAATAAGTTAGTGAGCTGGTATGGACTGACTGAGGGCCAGGAACCGATCGCCAGAAAGGTGTGTGTATGCATACATTTGCGTGTCACAACGTTTATATGAAATGCACTGTATTCTTCTGCCAGCCAATTCAGATTAGTTCAGAGTTGAGTGGATTGCTCTGGGTGTGTTAAATGAGGATGTTTGTTCTGAGCGAAGGCTGGCGGGGTTGTGGTGTGGTACATTTCCATAGTTCTCCACAGAGCCGTTTCCATTCGTCTCATTTACCACTGTACTTTTCTTTAGAGAGTATGAAAAAAATGGAGAAGTTGCTTCAGCGTTACAGGATATCCAGCATTTACTCTGATTTTGCACTTGATTTGTGGCTCTCCTAAAGTATTAAGCGATACGTATGTCAGTTCCTAAAGTGATGTGTGTGTGTGTGTGTGTGTGTGTGTGTGTGTATATATATTACGGTTGACATTAAGTCATGTAATAATGTATGTAATCAAAGTACTCCTAAAACTTTTCCATCTTTCTACGTTACCTTCGCCATTATCACTGCCTCACTTCCGTTTGAATAGACGGCCATGCTGATTATTAAAATTTACCCAGTCATGGCAGAATGGCCGCTTCTGGAGTTTCTCTTTAGCCCGATTGTTCCTCCCCTTTTTGCCATGTATGTTGCACGGGTATCGAGTAGCCTGTGCATTTCTATTTTAAGAGGGACTCCGGATGACTGAAACGCTACATGGAGCGATCTGCTAGGCACAACATGCAAGAGGTTCATTCTTTTTCCTCAGTTTCAGGGGCTTCTTGCTCTGCACAGAGGCCGATTGGGATTTTGCCTTTTGCCTGGTGCTTGACGTGGCCTAGACGCTGATTCTAGTCACCTGCATTTGTGTGTCCTTGTTTGGAAAGAGTAGGAATGCTGGCTGAGGTTAGAGAGAGACAGCGAGTGAGCGAGTGTGTGCTAGAGCAAGAGCAGACCTGATTAGAGTCGAATCGTTTAGCTCAGTCGAGAGCTGTAGGAGTCACGGTGTTAATTTATACACTTTGGCTGTGTTGAGGATAGTAAGTGCGAACCAAGAACGTGAGGCAGTTTATTCTTATAGTGTGTTGCTTCACTAGTGGAGGAGTGGTGTGAAATAAATAGTAGGGGATCATTCAGCTGTCTCTGTGCTTGGTTGCTAAATTAAGCGTCACTCATTTGCGTGTTTCAGTACAGTGCTTGCTGTTATAGAGCAGTGACTTTTCTACAGTGGGGCATTAATGACTAATAAACAGTACTAAACAATTTGCTAATTTCCCCGTTGGCATCTTGGCTTTGCTCTCTGTAGGTGGTTGAGCAGGGTATGTTTGTGAAGCACTGCAAAGTGGAGGTCTACCTCACCGAGTTAAAGCTATGTGAAGACAGCAACATGGACAATGTCATCACTAGACGCTTTAGTAAAGCGGACACAATAGGTAAGTTTTTGTGATCTGGAGACTATTTGGTGAATTTAAAGCAATCCAAATCGATGGAGTCACAGCCAAGTCATTGGCACTTTCATTCATTTTACCTCATGATTTCTTTTGCATGCAAGTGAATGGTGTTTTTTCATCCCATAATTAATTTCATCCAAGATATAATGAGTGTCATTTATACCGACCCTCTCTTTTGTTTGCTCGGATAGCAATGTGCGCTCAGAAAGGAATCGGAAAGGTAGTTGTTACAAATGTTATTATCATTAATGTGAAAACTGTGATAGAAGTGTGAATCTTTCTAATATGGTGCCCATTTCATCAGTCTTCCAGTGTTCAACCACCTGGATTATTGCAGTTGAAAAGTATTCAGGGCTCACCTTTGAGTAGTTTCACCATAGCAGTATAAGTAGCCTGATATACAGGTTTCAGTGTAAAAAGTTTGCTTTGACCTTTCGACGACCTGGACTAGACACACTACATAGCATGCCTGAATTCAATGACCCCTAATATAAGCCTTGTCTCTCGTAGACACTATCGAAAAGGAGATGCGCAAACTGTTCAGCATTCCTGATGAGAAGGAGACCAGGTTGTGGAACAAATACATGAGCAACACCTTTGAGCCTTTGAACAAACCAGACAGCACCATTCAGGACGCTGGACTCTACCAGGGGCAGGTAGGAAAATAATAGACAATGTAAAAACAGTGATGCCCAAGTAGCACTGAATATTTTCCTATCAAGTACAGTGTGGTTTAGTTTTCATTCACTGATTTGCATCGTTCGTGGCGTAGATTTTGACTGTGGCTTGCTATCTATGAGTGTGTCCTGTAGTGACTATGAATAACTTCTGTAATGCCGTTAATGTAAAGACATTAAATGAGTTTGGCACTCTTTCAGCTAGAAGTGTGTTGCAGATATATTATCAGGACATTTAAAGCAGGGGTGTCAAACTGCATTTTAGGTAACAGGCCGCATTATACGTAGTCCAATGTCAAGTGGGCTGGATTTAAAAAAAAAAAAAAAAAAAATCAGTTTAGTGACCAATAATACATCAAACATCTCCTCATAAATGTGTTCATTTATCTGAAAGTTACGTTCTGAATGCACGAACAGGTTGAACACACACCCATATATCACCTACAAAACGTATTTGACATTTAGTAGTGTTACAACCAGGAACTAAAGTGCACTTCATTTTGATTATACTGTATATTAAATGGCCCCAAGTGAGAATATATGTAAAATGTATTAGCTTTCAAATGAAGAATTACAGCTGCAGTCATAAGTTTACATACACCTTGCTGAATCTGCAGAATGTTAATAATTTTAAAAAAGTAATGTTGTTGTTTATTTAGCACTGCCCTGAATAAGCTATTTCACATAACCGATGTTTACATATAGTCCACAAGACACAATAATAACTGAATTTACACATATGAACCAGTTCAAAAGTTTACATACACTTGATTCTTAATACTGTCTGTTGTTACCTGGATGATCAACGACTGTTTTTAAGTTTTGTGATAGTTGTTCATGAGTCCCTTGTTTGTCCTGAGCAGTTAAACTGCCCACTGTTCTTCAGAAAAATCCTCCAGGTCCTGCACATTTTTTACTTTGACCCCTTTGCAGCAGTGTCTATATGATGGTGAGAGCCATCTTTTCACACTGAGGACAACTGAGGGACTCGTACACAACTATTACAAAAAGTGCAAACATTCACTGATGCTCAAGAAGGTAACACGATGCATTAAGAGCCTGGGGGATGTAAACTTTTTCTTTTTTTTTTCTTTTCTTTTTTTTTAACAGGATAATCAACGTAAATTGTTATTTAGTTTTTTTTTTTGTTGTTTATGTTTTTGAATTAAGGGGAAATGCAAGCAGCAGATCACAAGAACCTGGATATTGAAGTTATTTTCAAAACCATACTTCAGCTGACTTGTGTGACTGAATTGAGCTTTCTTTGCAGGTTCTTGTTATAGAGCAGAAGAACGAGGATGGAACTTGGCCTCGTGGTTCCTCTACACAGAAGTAAGTGATTCGCATATTATCCTCCACTGCTTTTAACATCACAGGTCAACAGTAGAAGTGTCAAAATGTGTTCGTCTCTCACTCATGTTCTGTCTAGGTGTTTATTTAGTGGCGTTGAAGTCCCAGTCATACTACTAGAACTATACCATGAACTCACTAATTCCCAGTGCATTTCCTGTTTTATTATTAGAAGAAACTTAAAAGCCCGCTTAGAGCCCTGAGATTACTTATAGCTAGTTTAGTTATTTTGCTACTCCTTCTTTCATCTCTTTCTTTCTTACTCTTTGTCATGTTGTGCATTACTGCTGTGTTCTGTTTATACTTTGCTTGAGTTGCTTCCATCACCCATTTCATTATTTAAAAAAAAAAACAACAACAAAAAACCAAAGAACAACAGCTGTAAAAGGCTGTAAAGGCTTTGCTTTAATTTCCTCTAACTCATGATATTCTTTATCTTTTGAAGGTCATCTGGTGCTTCCAATCTCTCTGCTTTACCAAAGATCTCCCCTTCATCTCTCACAAACAATCATAACAGCAGCTTCAGCAGCAGGAAGTAAGCGCCAAATTGGGCGTGGTTCAGTGGGAGGGGTTTATAGGAGGGTGGGTCTAATATAGTTGATGACATACCCAAAAACAGCATGGGTTTGTGTGTGTTTGTGCTCTTCAGAGCCAGCCAAGTACGCCAAATAGCCTCCTTTCCCTCCTCCTCCGCCATTCAGCAACAACAGATTTCTGCATCAATAGGAAATTTTAGTGAAATCTTTATATTGATGCTGTTGTCTTCAGTCTTAGTCATTTTGCTGGCTGAGTGCTAAAGGGAAAGGAGGGCGGGAACAGTTTGGAGTATTGGGACCGAGCTTGTGTGTGTTCATTTGGCCAGTTTGGAGTGTCTGTGTGTGTGCTGGTTTCCTCTGCAGTGTATCACTGCGTAATCCATTCTGGGTTTAGTGGAGGTTATTCTCTCTACCTTACTGTAGCACACTAGGGATACTCATAGTGACACTGGATCTAAGGGCTCACAAGATCAGGCTTTCCTCCAGAGACAAATCCATGAGAAAATAAGGGATCTGGTTAGGAACACTGGTAGATGAATAGATCATCAGATAGATCGCTTTATTAATCCCAGAGGGAAATTCACAAATAGATAGGTAGTCTCTCTAAATGGTAAAAGAAAGACATTTGTTCAGTTTTGCCATGGAGTATAAATATTTAGTTAATATAAGGCTGTTTTTAAGCTAGTCTTTTTTTCTTTCTTTTTTTTTTCTTTCTTCTCTCTCTCAACTGCAGACTCACATTTTACATGCAAATCTATTGAAAGAGGGTACAAGGCAGGAAGAACACAAACATTTAAAAAAGTGCTGCCGTTGACAGTTTTCATACCTTATAATAAAAATGAGTGATGTAAAGTGCTTTATTTATTTATATATATATTTTTTAATTATCTGGCCAATCAGGTCACAGCTCAGGGGTGCAAGGAGGACAGAGTGCCAGTAAGAGAAAAATAGTTAGACTACATATTAGGAAATCTTTGGTGTAAGTCTTAAGGGAATTTTTGCTATCCTATGTTCATGCTAGCAAGAGACTGCTCACTTGCAGTTTGTCTGGTGTTGGTGTGTCGCTACTGCTGTCACTTGTAGGCGTGCGCAGTCCAGTGTTTTAGTTCATGATGAGAAACAGTAGTAGGTATGTCAGTTGTATGCGTTGCATGTTACTTGCTAGGCTTCATACAAATTTTATTGACTGATTTATTAAAGCAAACTAACAGTACTAGTTTCAAGCCCTCTCCAAAGACCTCTACGTCCTTTCAGATCTTTTTTTGCCCCTAACACCTCTGTGTTGCTCTGTCACTGTTGGTGAAATCATGGCTCCAGTTGTGACGAGCATATAGAGAATGCTTACTGCTATGGTGCTTATTGCGTGAGGTGCTTTTGTTGTTGTTGTTGTTGTTCTTGTTTGTTGTTGTAGACTAGTGAAGGTCTAATTTAAAGGATTTCCTGGAAATGTATTATCTTCAAAAAAGATGGTATTTAACTTTTTACCTTTCAGACTTTAAACGCTTGTCTCGGCTGCTGTCTTTTAATTTGACGTATTTTGTATATCTTGTTAAAGGATTTAGAAGGTGTAGAGTAGCTTTTAAGGTACATAATTAAGCATTTAAGGTACATAATTGGAGCTTAAGGACCACTTTTATAACTCTGACGATGCATGTACAGTACCGTGCAAAAGTTTTAGGCACCCTATTTTTATTTTTTATTATTATTTTTTTTTAGTACAAACTTTGTTATAGATTTTTTTTTTTTGACTTCTACATTATCAAGTCAGTACAAACAGTTTTTTAGATTCCCAAACGTTAGTTTTGCAGCAGAAAAAAATGTTTTTCAGTAAAGAAAGCAATGTATTACGTAAGAGGACACTTTTCAGACAAAAAGTATAATGAAGGCTGCTGGGTTTTGCTGCAAAAATATGAAGCAAGTGCGACAGTCAAAGTCTCCAGAAGAACTGTGTCTGGTTCTGCAAAATGCTCAATAAAACATACAGCTCATTTCCTTATAAAACTGCACTAATTGTACCGGAGACTACTATTTTTATTATGTTTAAAAAAAATTTGTCACACTAAATATTGACTTTGTTTCATTTACTACTGTTTACTGCTCTTTGAATGTTTCTACATTTAAAAAATAAAATAAAAATTCCATAATTTCATTATTTTGAAGGCATCTCTTCTCTACAGTATTTCTTTGCATGTGCCTAAAACTTTTGCACAGTACTGTATATTGGTTGTACTTTGGAGAATAAAGTGTACCTGTATAACATTTTTTTAAAAATTTTTTTTTAATTTTTTTTTTTTTTTATATTGTTCTCACAGTCTTGTGGAAAATGTTATCATTTTGTGTAGTTGAGATAATTAAATTTTACAGTATGTATAATTATTGTGAAGTGCTTACTTATTCAAAGAAATGCTATTACCATAGATGACAGAAGGAAATGCTGAGAGAATCAGCACATTGATGAAATGAGGATTTTATACGATCAGCACACACACTGACCCTCTGAGCTGCGCTTAAGAGACCACAGGTTTAGATTTAGCTTGTAGTGTCCACTAGTTTGTGTGTGTCTGCCACTCTCTTACTCTGCTGCATGCTGACACAAAACCTCAGGATTAGATAACCTCCATATCCACATCTAAACACTGTTGGAGTGCTCATTTTCACCGTTTCACCATTTTGCATGCATTTGACAAGGCCACCTTAAATATCGCCACTCTTGAGTTGCTGTCTGTATGATTGCTTTGTAAAACTTTTCTTCTTCTTATGATTCCTGTTCGTTGACTCTTTTAAAATCTTGAGTGTACAATGATGGTCTCATGTGGTGCAGCTTGTGCAATTTGGAAATTGTGTGTGGTTAGGGGGGCTGGTGCAGAAATCTGGGTTACATTGGTGCAAAAAAATTCATTGCAGTGTGTTTTAAGATAAGGGCACTGCATTGCAGTTGATGCATGAGTGCTAACATGTATAGACTGGTTTTCTTTGAGATTTCAACAATTTGTACTGGAACAGAGGTGATTGTCTTTAAATGAAGACCCATTGTTTTCACAAAACACTTACATTTACAACAAAATACAATTGACCAGTTGTGGGTTTGACCAGCGTCGGTTTGTTGGTGCTGAGATTCAAACTTATGACCTTCTGATCAGTAGATCAAATCCTTAACCGTTGAGTCCATTTAAGCAGTTAACAGGGGGTTGCAGCAAGTAGTAGGTGCTGTGTGGAGCTGTTGGTTAGGGTAGTGGGGGGAAAAAAACAGTAGTGAGGCAGACGGTGAAGAAAGGTGCTAAAGGTACACTGTTGGTATGAAAATATTTTAAGCCAATTCTGTACTCAACTGCACATTGTATAAGAGTACACTGGGAAAAGCACCCTTTTGTTTTAATGGAACATACTCACTTTCATATCACTTTATTTGAAGAGTAGAGATGTGTACAGGACTTTTGTTTTTATTAATCTTTTTAAAAAAAAAAAAAGAAATCCAACTACCACCTGACCAGTTGTGATCAATCCTAGTGACCATGAGCAGGATAAAGCAGTTAGTAAATATGACTGTATGAATGAATGAATGAATGAATGGGTAAATCCTAATTTATAGCAGCACTGTGCCCCATACAGATATGCTCCCTATCATAAGCAATGTGACCATTCTTTGTCTCACAAGCTTCATATCTGGATCTGACAGTTAAAAAAAACAAACATAAACATTCTGTTTAGTCTAATGATTTGAAATAGTGTCATATGAGAGTTAAAGAAGCATTGAAGCTGGAAATGTAATTTGTATCCTGTGTGCGGTTGTTAACTGAAGCACAGTTTGACTCTTCTTTACTGTTACATTTCACCGTATTAATAAGCCAAAACCAAAAATAATAGATAAAAATACAGAGGTGCTAAATCACTGTTTGCTTTAAATATGGAAAAGAATTCATGTTCGATTAGTGAGAATTAGATTATGCATCCACTAGCACTTAAGCAAGCACTAAATTTACAAAAAAACACCCTAGACTTCTACATGTACACTCATACTAGCTGTTTTAGATTGAAGTCACTACAAAGTATTTCTGTAAGTTGCTTTACTTAAATCCTAACTTTTTATCATACAGAGGTGCTTTTGCTGTCATCTATTATTGGATGCCACCCATTCAAAAAAATTCCCAGCTTTTTTGCTTGGGTTTAATAGATTTCTAAATATTTGTTTCCAGCAGGATTGGATATTTTACGCCAGATCTACAAGTACAACACAAATAAGTAGACAAATGTGAAGGAGCAAAAAGTAGTGCAGTAAATGTACTGTGTTTAAATATCAATAAATCAGTTCATGGCTACACCTAAGCTTTAGGCTGTTTTCACTCTACTCATTTATCACAGAATTAGGGGGATAATATTTTTCAGAAATCATACCGATATTGCATTTATACACTACCCATCGGCAATAATAATAATAGTGAAATGTATGCAGTACAAATTCTAAACAAGGTAGAGAATAAATAATGTGAATAATTTATTTCTGCTCTTATGGGCCGATTACAACTTGTCCCAGTTGTTTTTAGACAACATTACTAAGTTTACATAATTATATTACTATGTATGAATATAAAAACAATAAAGCTCACGAAGAAGCAATGTTGTATTCACAAAACAGGGATTGTTGGTAGACGCTAGATCTTAATGTTACTATTGGAGAAATATGAGGAAAAATTGTGACTGTTTAAAGCTTTTTAAATGCTGATTGGATAGTTGGGCATGGCCTAGCCTCAGCTGTTGGGACTTAAGGGTTAAGAACCTTGTTTAAATATTTGGCTCAATTGTGAATCGCTTTGGATGAAAATATCCACCAAATGTCTAAATCAGTGGTCCCCAACCCTGTTCCTGGAGATTGACTTTCCTGAAGACTTGCCATAATCCAACCATAATCCTACCCACCTGACCACCATTGCCTTCAGAAGTTCTTGATCAAATAAAACAGGTGTTAGATTTTGGTTTGAAATGAAACCTGCAGGAAGGTCGATATCTAGGAAGAGGGTTGGTGACCACTGCTCTAAATGATTAAAGAAATACTGAGGAAAAAAAAAACACAGTTGAAGAGGGACATATTGCTTTTCCTTTATGTGAAAATGTAGTAAAACGTATTGCAATTTAAACTTGTTAACTTTGAATAAGTTTTGTTCTTCACCCTCCCCATTCCCACCTGACCGAAAAAAAAGCATAATGCTGTGATAACTGAACTACAAAAATTCACAACATTGACAGCCTTAGTGTCTGAAATCTCTCCTCTACTGACCTGAAGTTGACCGCGCCATTATCCATCCTGACCAGTAAATTAGGAAAACCAGGAAAGAAACCACTATGTACTTTGGTACTTTAGTGTGACCGTAGTGTGCATCAGTTGTACACTGGATTTACAGTATCCAGGGAGCATGATTTGTCCACTGAGAATTCAGACAACCTCAAAATGACTGCGCCCCAAATAGTGCACTGTATGGTGAACAGGGTGAATTATGAAACGGCGTGTGTCTCCTCTGCTGTGTATCCTTCTCAGCACTGCCTCATTATGCAACATCTTGTTTAGCAAATCCATTTAAAATGTGTTTTAATTATTCAGCACACCCTACCGTTAATATTCATCTTTACCCAACCCTTTTGCCCAAAGCATGCATGGAGTGTGTATGAGGGGAAAAATAGCAAGTGTTAATTGATTGGATTCTCCTTCATGTCCTTGTAGCAGTGACTACATAGGCAGAATATTACAGCCTGTATTTGTTAGAATAGAATTGTTTTGTGTGCTGAATTGCAGATGTTGTGTCAGTCTTAGATGGTATCATTTGTGCTAAAGTAGCATCTAATAAATAATTAACCATGCATCTAGCAGTGATGCGGAACTGTAGATAATGATTATTTTTGTCTTCTTTCCATTATTTCCCCCCCTTTTCTGCATTTTGGTTCTTTATCTTTCACCCATTGCTCTGTTGTTCCCCTCTTTGATTCTCTCCATCTTTGTCTGTCTTTGTGTGCTTTTTATCTCTGCATACTCTGCAGTCTTTATGACCTTCACACCGTGTTTTTTGTGCACTTTCCAGTGCAGTGTTTAGGCTAGTGTGCTCAATTACAGGCATCTCATCTCTGTATATTGGATTGTAGCACTCCACAGAAATGCTTAGTCACACAACAAGAGTGCCGTACCAAGTCTCATCCGGAGTGCTTAGCACCTGGATTGCTTAGCATACCGCAACACTCAGCTAGCTCTCTCTCTCTCTCTCTCTCTCTCTCTCTCTCTCTCTCTCTCTCTCTCTCTCTCTCTCACACGCTCTCTCTCTCGCTCTCTCTCATTTTCTCTTTCTCTTTCTCCCCCCTAACCACCCCCAAGCTGATCATCCTGCCGACTACTGAAGCTGCTTTACTAGCTTTCTGCCGCTGCTGTTCTATAAATATCTCTCCCCCCCATCTCTCTTTCTCCCCCTTCCCTTCATGCTCTCTTTCTCCATCTCTCCTGTTTGGAGCGGGAGGGACAGGACAAGCTTGGATGACACTCCTGGCCTGCAGAGCTCCCCTGCCTCAGCAGTAACTGGGAGCTGCTTTCTCCTTCACCTCTCTCTGTCTCTGTCTCTGTCTGTCTCTCTCTCTCTCTCTCTCTCTCTCTCTCTCTCTCTCTCTCTCTCTCTCTCTTTCTGCATGTTTGTGGGGGCATGGCGGCCGAGGGGAGATGCTCCTGTGCTGCTGGTGGTGCCTGAGGCCGGAGAGGCTCGAGAGAGTGCTGAGCGGTGACACCACACAGCCAGATCAATGGGACCGAGGCGTGCACTGCACCCAGAGGTCTGCTGCAAAGCCATATGCTTTCACTGGGGCCTTGGTGGGGAGGACGTGCGAGACATGGAGTGCTGTTTGTAGTCACTGAGCATGCCAGATTTGATGTTTCAGCTTGTGTCTGCGTGCGCTGGAGGCCAGTTTGGACTGTAGGACGTTTAGGCATTTAGGAGGATAGGCATTTGAAGTAACCAGATTTGGTTATTTGTTTATGGGAACAGGAAACTCGAGTCAGCGCTTTATTTGTGATGTGATGCAGCTTCTTTCTGGACCGTGCCCTTGGATGAATTGCTTCCTCTAATAATAATTTTTTTTCTTGTATTTCCCCCATCTGTTTCTCTCTGTCTCTCGGCACTTCTTTCACTGCAGTGTGAAAAACTCTAGCTACAGCCTTTCATCCTACCCTCCCTATAGCAGCTACGAGTACTCGGAACAGAGTAGGCACAGTGAGAAAGCAGGCCTGTGTGGCCTCTCCAACCTGGGCAATACCTGCTTCATGAACTCTGCTACACAGGTAGGACATGGATTCAGCTCCTTATCTCATTTACTACCTTCTCAGTACCAAACTATATTTTTCTTTGTCGCTGCTGTAATACCATCAGTGGTCTATGTTTTATAGCTTTAATATGTTTCTTTTACCAGGGAAAATGCATGTATCTATAATAAGCTTTTAGAGTAATATTTAAAGGTACATCAGTGGTCCTTAAGGTCCAATCTTAAAGATACATGACATTCACATTTTCATTTGAATGATACATACTAAGGGTACCCTTGATGGTACCACACTAGTGATAAGGAAAAGTATACTCCACATGTTTCTGTTGTGGGGAAGCACACTGGAGTTAGTGAGTGTGTTTACACGTACAAGATAAGTTGTAACAATTTATATTTAAGCAATAAATTGATCAGTTTCTATTCACTGAATATGTTAATGGGGTAAATCCATAAATCAGTAGCAGTCTGTTAGTTTAGCTGTTTCACTTCTGATTGTACACATGCACAGATGTAGAAAGGTGAAGTATGCGCACACTAAATTTTCATTAGGCTAAAATTTAGGTGTCTGATATAAAATATTGAAGAATGTTTTTTTACATGAACACTTGAATAATCTGCTGGCTGCCGAAATCAGATCCGGATCTGACAGTCAGATAACGGTTATATTATTAATATGCATTTATGCATGAATTGTGTTTTATATTTAAAATCGGATCAGTTCATTTTGTGTCTCTCCTAAAGAGGACAAGAAACGTAAAGTCTAATTGAAAACCTCAGTTCAGTATAAGAAGATGGACTGCAGTTTTTAAAGATACTGAAAAACCTAGGGATGCTATAATGTTCCTTCAGCGAACAGGAATTTGTGGTTTCAGCAAAAAATGCCACTGCAGGGACCTGCAGGATGAACATTGATGCTTTTTAGTGCTGAGTGTTGTGATGAGAGAGTAGTCCGAGAGCTTGGGCAAGCTGGCAGCATGTATACTTCGTACCTTGTACGTTTGGTGACTGAGTTTTTACTTCACTCTTGCAGTCTGGCTGTTTCTCATTCTACCTTGTGTTTATGTCCTGCAGTGTCTGAGTAATATTCCTCCGCTCACTGAGTACTTCCTGAAGGACAAATATCAGGATGAGCTGAACGAGGACAACCCTTTGGGAATGAAAGGAGAGATTGCTAAGGCTTATGCTGAGCTCATCAAACAGCTCTGGTCTGGCAAATACAGCTACGTCACTCCTAGACCTTTCAAGGTAAGTGGTGAATATTTGAGAGCAGAACAAATAAAGGATACTGGTTTGATATTATTGTTTGTTCTTTTATATATTGTGGTAACTGCATAGAAATTTACTTTGGTATGTTATGTTAGTATTAGGGTTTTTTGTGGAAAAGATGCAACAGAGATTAAGATACTGTTTTGTCTCTAATTTTAGTTATTATGTTATTTAAAGATATATTTACAATTGTCTGAACAAACCAAAATTTAAATGATAATTGTTACCGGGACATCCTAATCTTACATGTACGAGACCTCATCAGAATGTTACACTAAACAAAATTAGTTTAAAGATAAAAGCTGGCAATTTTGTGTAAACCAGTGGTCACAAACCCTCTTCCTTGAGATCTACCTTACTGCAGGTTTCATCTCCAACTAAAATCTAACACACCTGTTTTAAGGCAATGATTAGATTGTCAAGTGGGCACAATTATGATTGGCGCTAAAGTCTTCAGGAAGGTAGATCTGCAGGGACAGGGTTGGTGACTACTGGTGCAAAGTAACCATTTGCAAGCTGTAGTGGTTCCTAAAGCAGCTAAAGTGTTGTGTCGGTGTGTTTAGACCCAAGTAGGGCGCTTTGCCCCTCAGTTCTCAGGCTATCAGCAACAGGACTCCCACGAACTGCTGGCCTTCCTTCTCGACGGCTTGCACGAGGACTTGAACCGCATCAGGAAGAAGCCCTACATCCAGCTCAAAGATGCTGAAGGAAGACCAGACAAGGTATCGCACACAGCCTGCCTGTCTGCTCATGAATTATTCTCAGAATTAGGATTTGAGTTTTTCCATGCAAATAACTGCACAAGACTTTACAACTAATTACTTAAGTGTTGTGTATATAGTATGTGTGTCAGACAAACACATGCTGCATACAGTGTTCGATATGCCCTCAAAGTGTTAAGCACCTTGTAGTTATTATGCACACATTAGTACTGCTTGCACTGAATCCATGTATTCACTTCTCAGGTAGTAGCTGAAGAGGCCTGGGAGAACCACATCAAGAGGAATGACTCCATCATCGTGGATATATTTCACGGCCTCTTCAAGTCTACGTTGGTCTGCCCTGTGTGTTCAAAGGTCTCTGTGACTTTTGATCCATTCTGTTACCTAACACTTCCTCTGCCCATGAAGAAGGAGCGTACTCTAGAGGTCTACTTGGTGCGGCTAGACCCCCTCACCAAACCCACGCAGGTAAATTATAATGCTTTTCCACCAGTACGTGCCACATGGCTCAGCTCTGCAAATTACACTTTGCAACAGCTTGATTTTTACATCTCCTACCCATGACCCGTGTAAAATTTCCATCTGGGTAGGGCAAATCCCAAGTAGCTTTCTATAGTAGGGTAATAATGGAGCTGTGGTAGGTAATGTCCTACTCTGTCCCCTAGTGCATGACTGCTTGTGCTTTATTTATTTAACTGTTGTTTTATAGGACTAACTTAGACATGGTGTGTATTTTGTGTAGTAAATTGTTTATACACAAGTGAAGGTTTTGTGTGTAATAAAAATAGCTTTTACAAATTTTGAAAAAATGTAGAAACTGTAGTTAGAGAAATTGAAGCATTGATTTTTGCACAGCAGCAGATCTGTTTTCTTTATTATATTTCTTCTTCATCATTCTTTTATTTTTTCCTATTATGCCTTTTTTGTTGTTGATTTTGGTGCCGATTCTTCTTTCACTGAGAAACATTTTTCAGGTTTTTCTCAGAGTGCACTGTATGTGCACACACACACACACACACACACACACATACATACACACATACATACATACAACCATGAGCAGTCAACAACTGTGTTTTAAGCTGATGTAAACTTATCTCTCTCTTTACTAGAAAACATGATCAAATACACCGGCAGCCCAGACAGCCTGCGATCACGTACCCCAATGATCACACCTGACCTGGAAAGTGGAGTCAAAGTTTGGCATCTTGTGAAGAACCATGAGCACGGAGACCAGAAAGAAGGAGATCGGGGTAGCAAGATGGTTTCTGAGATCTACCTGACTAGACTCCTGGCTACTAAGGTAAATAAGTATATTATATAAACACCAATAAAATGTCAATATAACTTGTGACCATAATTGTCTATCTGCATGGTTAACTTACTATGTGCATGTTAATTTAGTAAATGTTTTAGGCCAACAGCTAGATGAAATTATCGTTTTAGTTAATGATCATAACAAAAAGCATCTCACGCTGACAAAATAGCAACACATTAGAGCAGAATAAATTGCAACATTCTGCTTCAGTCCGTCTCAGCTGGAGAGGATTGTTGAGTGTTTTCTGTATTTGCAATAAACATCACAGTCCTGCTTGCCATGTAAACTTCACTCATTAAGATTAGTAAATATGTAGCACAAATTTTAAGCCTGTCTTATGTGTTGCAAACAAATATAGATAACCTAATGCCAGAACGTCACTGCTTAGACCAGTTTGTTAAGTACCATTACAAATATGTGTATTTGACCCTAGAAATGATTTTCACTGCCAGAT
>JANDJT010000092.1:11519341-11534479 GCA_024331685.1 Stegophilus panzeri | reverse complement strand
TCACAGCCTGAATTAATTTTCCCAGAAGTCAGCTTTAGAGCAAATATTTCTTAATATTTCTCTGTGTCACTGTTGCAGTCGTTTTGTGCGCTCAGCTATGGAAGAAGAGGAATGCGACGAGACGCACTTGTCCAAGCAGCACGCTATCAACGGCAATGCCACTAACGGTATTCTGGAGGAGGGCTCGCCCAGTAAGCATGCTGTTTGTGTGCATCCTTTAATCTCATGCCCTTGTGTTCACAGAAAGCGTATTTATCAGTTTAATTACAAGCAAGCCCAAGCAAACAAGCACACTCATCCTCTGCTGAAGGTGCATTTTTACAGTGCAGTAAATTTATTTGTGGCATTATAAAGACAGCAAAATTTAAATAATCAAACATGATTAATTCTGTTTGTTGCTCATGCTGAATTTCTTGGTAGTACATAATTTTTTTTTGGAGCAGATTTAGATAACATAAAGTCACCTTAGAAACAGCATCATTAACATTTCTGCTTACTCACATCTGCTTTCTGTGAGCTAAGATCCTTTGGTTTGCATTTTGTCTACATGTTTTATAAACTGTTGGAACATAAATCTTTAGTGAAGCCATCGAAAAGAAAAGGCCTCCATAGCAGTAGGACAGAAGTAGGCATGGAAAGTGAAAAGCTCAACATTTTTAAATCTTCAAATGAACATACTATACAGATTAACTATACAGATCTTTTCTTCAAATTAGTTTTGTATGAATCATTTTTTCCCCAGGGCTTTGCTACTAATAACAAAGCATGTACCAGTTTTGTTGTGAATGGACACAGAAATGGGAAAAAAATGGTTAAGGCAAAGTTTTGGCAAAAACAGCAAAAGATAATGAAGCTAATGTAATAAATAAGCAGTGGACATCTGAGTCAGCCAAAATCTTTTCATAAATACATGCCCAAATCAACATGTACTTGCTTCAAATGAAACTGCTATGCTGCATTTTATAAAATAATTTCAAAGTGGAACTGTCATCATACACTTTTCTGGTCCAGTTCCTTCTACTGTATGTCTGGTTTTTCCATTCATCCCTACCTCTTGTCTTATGTGGAAAGATACTAAAATTTGCTAAATTTGCTCGAGAGTCTGGTACGTTTCAATAAATGTGGCCAAGAACCAGCTACTTTCACAGAAAGAGGCAAATCGACCAACATGGCAGATGACCAACAACAGACTCATTTACTCACTGCTACCTTCTGTAAACAAAACTTTTAAATAAAATTTAAATACAGGACATTTTTTCCTCAGTCCAGAGACTTTACAAGCTCATTGAGCTGTGGTATTTCAAAGTTCATTTCCCACTGGCAAACCAGCAAAGGTGCCGACAGCCAATCAGATTGCAGCCTTCAAGATCCTAAAGTTTGTGGCCAAACAAGTATCCAAAAGATATCAGATGCTCCACTCATGGGCCACATAAGTGCTTGAGGTTAAGGAAATAGTGATTTGAGTTGTACAGATTCAGACGCCTGTCAGCTACACACTGTAATCTAAAAAAAAAAAAAAAAAAAAAACTTTACTAAACTGCATTTAAATCTGCATGACATTACTTAAGAATGGATTGCAGCTTAAAACCAATGTGTAGGCATGTATTCACATGAAAGATTTTGCATGTGATAGACTTTCATATCTAAAGTTGGAAATAGACACCACATATGTCTTGTCTGAGCAAATACCTTTGTAGGAATATTAAATATTCAAACTTATTATTTTTTTAAACTTTCGTTATATAGGAGTGAGAAACTGGTCCTTACAGAACAGTCTCTCTGATTTTAGGTGAAATGGAGACTGATGAGCAGGATGATGAATCCAGTCAGGACCAGGAACTCCCATCAGAGAATGACAACAGCCAGTCAGAGGATTCGGTGGGCGGGGACAATGATCTGGAGAATGGGGTTGGCCCAGAGAACACGACCAAAGGCCAGCAGCTCACAGGCCATAAAAAGCGACTTTTCACATTCCAGTTCAACAACATGGGCAAGACTGATCTGAGTTTTATTAAAGAAGAACCACGGCAGATCCGATTCGATGAGGGACACCTTCGACTCAGCGGTATGACACTTCAGCAACATTTAAATAAGACATCATTTTAATAGTTATATATAGAGCTGCAACAACTAATCGATAGTAATCAATTATGAAAATCATTGTCAACGAATCTCATTATAAAACACGCATCGGAGAGTACCTACCAAAGTTGTGTCCTAAATTACGTACTTTGCACTTACACTATGCACTATATGCTGTACTCTACTGTCTAGTGTATGAATTTTAGAAGGAAAAGTGAGATTTTATTATAAATTTAGGACTATAGTTTAATTATTGGTGCTTTTTTGTGCATCTATGAAAAATAACGCTATTATATAAATACTATTATGAAATGTAAACTTTATATATATATAAAATTGAACAAACAGTTGTATCAATGTAAAGTTTTAGTCTGAAGTTTATATTTGTAACACTCAGTTTGTGGGAAAAAAAATAAAAATAAACATATATATATATATATATATATATATATATATATATAAAATAATTTTTTAAAAATCGTCTGATTAATCGATTATGAAAAGAATGATTAGTTGCAGTCTTAGTTATATATCAGCAGCACAGGCATTGTGAACACCTCCAATCATGAGATACATCTTTTATCCTCTGCCTCACAGACAGATCTTATCTCTCCTTGGACTGGGAGCCAGAGATGAAGAAGAAATACTTTGACGAAAGTCTAGCAGAGGTAAAAATTTGCTGAGTCATTCTTTTGTTTCCATCACACTGTTTATACTAGTCATGACCATGTTCATGCCTCTCTTGCCCCAGGACTTTGATAAACATGAAAGCATGGAATACAAACCTCAAAAGAAGGCCTTCTTTAAATTAAAGGACTGCATAGAGCTCTTCACTACCAAAGAAAAATTAGGAGCAGAGGACCCATGGTGAGACTGGGAATGCCCCATTTTCCCCAACAAATTATCATTACTCCATTACTTGAATATTTTGGTGTTTGGTTCTCTCCTCTGTGTTTTATACCTTTTCTGAAATAATACTTAAATTATAATTTGGCCAAAAATAACATGTACACATTTTTCCATTTATTCCAAAACAGCCAAGACATGTTTGGTGTGAGAGGTTTGGTTCATTGATAGTTTTGACACAAGCAATTAAACAAAATGCCAAAATACGTTCATATACAAAGAAGAATAAAAACAGCTTAGAGGTATACTACCCAATTCATTCCTAGTGTACAATTCCAATTTCAGACTTTGGGCCACAACTCCTACCCGAGTCTGATCTTTGTGTAGAGAAGAGTTAGCCAAGAGAATATGACCAGCAGAACGTCAGCAGCTCAGAGGCCACATAAAGTGAATATTCACATTTCAGTTCAACACGAGGAAGAAACTGATTCAGGGTGGCTGCTGCTAAACAGTGCACTGTTGTCCATTTTATAGATAGCATTGTTTGATACAGTGTCAGAAACCACGTCATTTTGGTTTTGTTTTTTTAGTCAGTTCAGTGTTGTTTAGGGTATTGTGTGATAATTTAGTTTAGTTGGCATGGTGCTAAACTGGACACTATAGGTTTCCCTTACTTGTTAACTACACTTCAAAACTAAAGAAACAAACAATGGACACGAAACATGTCTTAATTTATTGATTATATTACACACTTGAGTGATTTATTTTGCAAAACTACTGCTATAAGTAGACCAGCTCTTGGCAAGATGGACACTTGAGCAAATATGGACCTCCACTCAACTGTACATTTACTTAACACTTTATTAGTTACACTAAACTAATACTGGTTAGGGCCTCCCTTTGTTCTCATAACGGACTCAAGTCTTCATGGCATGGAGTGCAGCAGTAATATACAGTAATCGGGCACCAGCAATCATGCCATGGACGAAATCACTGAGATCACATTTTCCCCCATTATGATGGTCGATGTAAACATATGGGAAGCCAAACAACTCAAAAGCTGGTCCAAATTGAGCTACTCAGAAGAACCGTGCAGCACGGAATGAATACCTGGGCAGCGCAGTGCGAACCACTCAAAAGCACAGCGCGGACCAATTAATATGCGTGACCCACTGGACATCGCAGCATGGGCGGATTTTAACCGCAGACCATTTTGGCCTCCCAGCACGTTTCACGGCACCTACGCGACCCACTGATTCATTTGTGCAAATTCATTTGAATCAACAGTTCCTATAACAGATGGCACACAGGGCTAGGAGAATATTTTAAACTATTTTAAATAGTCCTAAAATTCTTAATGGAATTGACGAAGCCCTTGAAAGAAATAGACCTAATAATAATAAAAAAATAATAGACACACAACAGAAAACGGTTTATGAGCATAAGAAAACTCTTTAGACTTCAGATAATCAAATGATTATCTATTTAGTCTCTCCCAGTTTATTTTGTGCTGTGCTGATTAGGGCTGTGCAATTAATCGAATTTAATTAATTTTATTGAATTTAATTGAATTTAATTTTGTTTTACATTTTATTTTCAGGTGAATTATATTCAAGTAAAGTTTAATAAATGCATAATGTTTCCAAAGTCAATGAGTAATTGTGTTTAATAATCGTGATCTCAATATTGTCCAAAATAATCGTGATTATGATTTTTGCCATAATCAAGCAGCCCTAGCACTGGTCAGTGGGTCGCGCAGGTCTCGTGACTTGTGCTGGGAGCGCCAAAATGGTCCGTGCAGCGCGTTAATACCCGCCCGTGTCGCGCTGTCCAGTGGGTTGTGCATATCACCTGGTCCGCCCTGCGCTGTTGAGTGGTTCGTGCCACACTACCCAGTGGGTCGTGTGGGCAATTGGTCCGCGCTGCACGGTTCTTCTGAGTAGATCAGTTTGGACCAGCTTTTGAGTTGTTTGGCTTCCCATATAAACATTACCCGAAGCTGCCTACTCATATCTGCATGAATGTATGCATTGCACTGCTGCCACATGGTTAGCTGATTAGATAATTGCATGAATCAGGAGGTATACAGGTGTCCCTAATAAAGTGTTCAGTGAGTGTATATGCTTACTATTATGTGTTTTAATGATCTAATTGTTTAATTGGTTTATTCATTATTAACAGTTCAAACACATGATAGAGCTAATGTGTATGCCTTTTCATAAAAACTGTATCAACCATTCAATCCATTTAAATGGTGTTATGAATATTTAAATATACTGTTTTTTCCTGTATGTGTGTGTATAACTGGTCGTGTGTGTGTGTGTGTGTGTGTGTGTGTGTGTGTGTGTGTGTGTGTGTGTTATTTCAGGTATTGTCCCAGTTGTAAGCAGCACCAGCAGGCCACTAAGAAGTTAGACCTGTGGTCCCTGCCTCCTGTACTAGTGGTCCATCTGAAGCGCTTCTCTTACAGCCGTTACATGAGGGATAAGCTGGACTCATTGGTGGACTTCCCCCTTCGGTAGGCTCGTATAAGCTTAAATTTGCTGTCACGTGGTGATCTTAAAATATACATTTTAAGAAAGAACCACACACAATTAATATATGAGAATATTTTAAATGTCTATGAAGAGATGTGTGATGGTATGATTCAGGTGAGTTTTGTACTGTGATTGTGAAAATTCGTAACTCTGTGAGAGTGCATGATAATATTATCCCACAGTACAGTTGAATGCTCCATTCTGATTATACAGCAGATGTAGATTAATTTTCTGTAATATCATGGTTCGGACAGTAGTTATAGCTGCAAGGCAAATCGCTTGTTGTAAAACTCCACTACACCTCAGGCCATATCACACCTCTTGTTGTTGATTATTTTCCTGTAACATCTTGCATCTTACAGCGTTTAATTCCATATGTACAATATTAATCTACAATTTGTTTAGCAAAGACCTCTGTTGTTCTTAAGTGACCTGGACATGTCCGAGTTCCTGATCAACCCCAATGCTGGGCCGTGCCGCTACAACCTCATTGCCGTGTCTAACCACTACGGAGGAATGGGCGGAGGCCACTGTGAGTGTAAACACACAAACACACACACATGGTCACCAGCATGGCTTTACTTTAGTATACATATCGAATCACATAAATTTGTTGCAATCGTCAGATACGGCCTATGCCAAAAACAAGGACGATGACAAGTGGTACAACTTTGATGACAGCATTGTATCTCCAGTCAGTGAGGATCAGATTGTGGTGAGAGAACATTTCTACAGTTATAGTCAGTTCATTTTAGATTTGTTTGGATTGAGATGTTATGGTTCATTTGGACATGAGAAACGGCTAGTACAAACCATCTGCCAAAATGTGTGTGTGTGCGTGTGCGTGTGTGCGTGTGCGTGTGTGCGTGTGCGTGTGTGCGTGTGTGTGTGTGTGTGTGTGTGTGTGTGTGTTTGCAGTCCAAAGCGGCATATGTCCTATTCTACCAGCGTCAGGACACGGTAAAGGGAACGGGCTACTTTGCTCTAGACCGCGAGGACGCCGAGGAGCAAGAGAGCAGCTTAGCACAGGGGGTCAACGGCCAGAGTGACGAAGATGAAGACGAAGAAGAGGAAGACCTAAACGACAATGAGCAGGATGAAGAGCTGGAGCCAAATGACATTTCCATGAACACCAACTGAGGTGGGACAGACCTGGCATCGCAGGATGGTGGGGTCGGTCATCTGAAGCCATATCGAGAGCAGCAAGACCAGAGAGTACCACAGCTGGATAGGCTGGGTGATAAGAGCCCTTGTGATTTTAGCGTCTAACCCAACAGGGCGATGTTTATTCTCCCTTTTTTTTTTTTTTTTTTTTTTTTTTTTTTTTTTTTACTTTTCCACATGGTTCCCCTGCCTCTGCTCCTTCTATATGCCTAAAGCTCTGATGGTGAAAGAAAGCCTGAACCGGCTAAACAGAGGTCTAAATGTGATGCCTGAAAGTCAGCAATGTTGCTCTTTCAGTTTCCTTCATTGTAGTGTGGTGTTCTTTATTTTCTCCTCAAGAGGCACATTTATAGGTTTTATTGTTATTTTACCTTGTATATAATGTTGGATGGACAGTGATCCTATGGGTTTTTAAGGATAGCGAAATTTCATTGACTGTTTTTGTTGCACACTCCATTTTGTTTTTAGAGCTAGTATTAGTGCCACACATACTGCAGAAGTGCAAGCTAGCGCTTCTTTCTGGTGTCCAATCTATCAGCTGCTCAGAAAGATGTCTTTAAACCAATGGTAAATGCATCAAGAAGCTATTTCTCTCATGTCAGAGCACTGATATGTAATGTAAAAACTTTAGTCAACTGTGCTGCTGTATGCCTCCTTATGGGTTTTTAGGGTAACTTAAGCCTGGCAAGTAAGGGTCTCCTGACTCGGCTTTCTTAAAGGCATGACTTTTAAGAACCGTAGCTTTACCATTGCTTCAGATGTAAGTCTTGTTCTTTTTCACCATAGATGCTTTTTAATGAGATTATGAACATTTCGGTGATGCAATAGATTTGTCTCTTGCCTCCATCACCTCGCCTTAAATCTAATCTCAGACTGTTGCCTGTTTGCACAGATATTTGTTTATTTGCATTTCTCATACACACACACGCCTAACGTAGATGCAGCCATAGGTGCAAGCTCACTTGTTCATCTCACACATTCTTTAACATAACCCTACAAATACATGCTCTAGTGACTGCTGAAATTTGCCAGTTCTCCCAGATTGGCAGCCAGAATGTATTTGACTAAGGAATTGACCTGTTTTGGATTGATGCCTTCAATGGAAATTTTATTTTATTTTATTTTTATTTTATTTTTTTTTTGTGCTAGTTTTAGTTTAGGGGTTTGGGGAGGGTGATTGAATCGCCTTTAATATTAACTACACAAAAAAGTGGGGCTACTGCTGTATGTGCTTTGTGTAATAGGGCATGTGGGCACAGGGATAATCAGACTGTGTGAGACTGACTGGTAGGCTTTATAAATAATGTATATAAGAATTCACTCTGTGAGTGCACATTTGATAAATTTATTTATTTATATGTAAGCATTACAAAACAAATGTATTTAAGACCACAGGAAGAAAAGAGAGAATATGTATCGTCCAGCAGTATAGAAAGGACTGGGCTTTAGGCCTGTTAAAGGATGTGCTATTGCTTGGAGTCTTTTATAAAGGTAAACTCGGACATCCTTGCATGATGAAGGGGGTTTCAGCGTTTGGCTACACTTGAGTTCACTTGGGTTTACATTTGAAATGTGCATGTGTATTTATATACAGATCTTCAATAAAGTTGTGTAAAGTCTTTTGCTGCCGTTTTCCATTTGCGCATGCTGTATCAAGGTAAGTCACTATGAATATTTCCAATGCAATGTGAATTGTATATTTAATATTTAATTGTAGTGCAAATCCAATGTATGGCTCAATCCAGTAAGGTGAGATATGTAATTAGACCTCATTACAGTCAACTCCCAGAATTCTTAGCACCTGTCATGAGTACAAATTTGTTTTTCCTGAGTATTATAGGGGAAATATGCTCATCTGTCCTCTTCCACAAATAAATTATATATAAATAAATTATATATATTTAAATAAATAAATGTTCTCATGCACTATATTCTTACACCAAACACTATGTTCTTATTGAGAACTTTTGTAGAGTATTCATCTCTACAAAATTAAATTAAACAAATGTTTTGCCTTAAACAATTACCTCACCATGCTATTCCATAAGGTGTTTCTTTGATTTTAACCTGTTTGTGATTGATGGACTTGGAGTATGCTGAATTTTGTTCCTAGCTCTCGATTTTTTTTTTATTGTTTTATTTTATTCCTTACAACCTTTTGACCTTTAGTTTGTTTGGTAATACTCCAACAGCCTATAACATTCATTTAGACTTTGAAATGAACCAAAATGATTGCAGTTTTGGTGTACTCTCACAAACAGTTGTAAACAGTATCCATTTCTGTGGGGCAGTTGGTAGAGTAGGTTACTGGAGTTAAAATGACTTGTTCCTAGCTCAAATGTAGCATCTTGTTTTTGATGGGTTGTGCTCTTTTTCCAGTCTCCCAGTTCCTGCAGTCGAACCCCCAGCTGTGACATAAACTGGACCTGGTGGGCCTTAAAAGCTGCATAGTCTATAATGTGCTAATGGTCAGTATTGCTATTTTCTAAATTTGGATTAGCCTGTTATAAAACTGTATTAAGACACTTGCTTTTCTTTAATGTTTATGTGCCCATGATTTGTGGGTATCCCAAAGAGGGGTTCACTCCTTTTGAATCCCAAATGGATTTCTGCTCTCTTTAAAAGTGTGCTACTTATGAAATGAAATAGTGACTTGTTTGTACTACATAATGCACCATAGACGGAGTTTGGCACACTATGGATGGAAAAAAAGACCTAAAAATCTGAGTTATAAAAGACATTGAATTCTTAACAATTACATTTAAACACCATTGAATTCATAGCCATTGAAATATATGTCTGTACTTATTTTTCAGTTAACCTTTAAATACGAAGTAACAAAGTGTTGATGTTTAAAAAAGCATCTATATTCAAATGTTTTTTTATTTCTATAATTTATTCTGAAAATGAATAGACAATGCTTTTTTTTATAGACATTTTAAACATTTAATCGTATGTCATTAAGTGCAAATTTCAGTATGAGATTTTAGATTAATTTAGCAAACTATAAAATTAAATTCCAGCTCAGAATTTCAAACCTGACTTTGAAAATAACATTGAAATTCAGATTTTTTGCTTTTAAGTTTAAATTCCTAGTCGTATGAATCAAATTGAATTTAATTTATTGAAAATGCCCCAATGCCGCCATCTGGTGGTAGAAACTGACTGAGTGTAATTTTAACGTCCTTTCATGACGGCGTGGACTACGGCCTCGGCGCCTCCAATGACATTCCTCGCCCCGCCCTCTATACAAAATCCACCAATTACATACCTGATCCCGCCCTCTAGAATAGCCCAACCAATGACGAACGTGGCCCCACTCTCTATACAAGCCCAACCAATGACAGACTTGGCCCTGCCCTTTTCCGGCTGCCTGACGGTACCGCGAATTTTATGCCGCGGTGGCATTTCCTTCTTTTCGTTTCGGTTATGGAAGACGCGTGCTCGCTTTCGTACAGGATTATTATTTTTTTGCTATCGTTAAACTTAACGCTATAGGATCTTTAATAAGAATTTTCAAAATCAAATCAGGCACCAGTTCATTTTCCCCCCCATTGTGTTCTTTGTAGGGGGGAAAAAACAGGATGCACGAGCCACGTGCACACATTTCAGTAATTAGGTCTGTAATTGTTTCTCATCAGTGACTTACTTTCTTATGTGTAAACCTGACCAATGAGGATTTTTTGCGTGTAAGTATAAATACTGTGATGAATGTTTTAGTTAATCGTTGTTTTCGGGTTGTATAATTTAAGTGAAAAAATAAAAATAAATTGCATACAAATCACTGCATAGATTTAGCGCACCAGTTAGAGCAGAGCATCGTGTGCTCGCGCGCGCGGTACCATTTTGCCTGATTTAACAGCAGTGGATTATCGTTTGGTTTAATCCCAAATGGCGCCATACACGCAATGAGGCAGTGGTGCTGTTTGATGTTGATTGTGGATATGCTCGGGGTTTCATTTTTCCAGCTCGCTCATTCACCATTTATGTAACGCATTGCTGCTGTTCCTTTGCTGAGGCAATTCCCTAGCAGGTTTTGTTGCATATGAGGAAACGAGTGGCTGTTTCGAAAATGCATATTGTAGAAACGAAACGAAGCGCAGCAGTGTGTGTCCTGTAAAGCTGGAGAGGAGATGGAGATGAAGATGATGAGCACCATGTGCTGGCTGAGGTAGTGCTTTGTGCTGTTGGTCGGGTCGCTCCTCTGCCCGCTGATGGAGATGACGGCGCAAAACACTGCCTTGCTAGAACTGGTGATGAACCGCATATAATCTACAAGACCTCTTCTTTATGGATTTACACACCAGTCATTTAAGTTTTTATAACTCAAAATCAAACCCAGGCTTTATTTTAAATAAATAAATAAATAAATAAATAAATGTGACCCCGCATCTGTGTGTGTGTGTGTGTGTGTGTGTGTGTGTGTGTGTGTGTGTGTCCAGTGTCTTCTCTGTACCAGGTTCTGAGGCCATTTCTTCTGTCCACTTACTTTTGAGCTTTTACCACTTGTGTAGTTTTGTGTGCATTTTCTGATTGGCTTATTGATCTTAACCAGGGACATTTTTTTTAGTAATCAGTTTTTCTACCGTCATCGTTATTAACTGAATATCTGTTCTCAAAAATAAAGAAATCAAATAAAAGGCACTGTTTCAATCACAGTTTGCTTACTAGGATTACGATACGTTATTAGCCGTTTTACATGCAGTTATCGTGCCAGCTCGGTTATGAGTTGAAGTAAATAAGTTATTTTAAACTATAAAATAATGTTACATTAAAAAAAAAAAAGTCAACTATGTAGCCATACAAAAAGGTTACTTTTGTAAGGAAAAATTCGTTAGCAAACTCTTGCAGTACATTTCCCCTCAGTGATTAATCCAGTTATGGTGACTAGCTGACATTAACTAGAAAGTTGTCCTTGGTTGTGATGTTTCTGCTTATTTAAGTAGCTTCAAATATCTAAACTCTAAAAGTAGGCACAAATGAATTGCCATGGTTAATCAATCCAATTTCCAATTTTATTTGTATAGCACATTTAACTATAGACTTTGTCACAAAGCAGCTTTACAGAAATCTGATTGTAGATTAATGAACAAACCAGAAACAACAGTGTCAATGGAGGGGGAAACTCCCTGAGATATGAGATTATAGCTAATTAAAGTATATAGGTGTGTGAAAAGAAGATAAGAAATAAACAGCACTGTTGAAAGGATGACATTTTGTGAAGTGAGCCTGGGATGATCACAAGACAAGTCTCTGATTGGGTATAAACAAAACAGAATGCTCCAAGTATAAACTCGGCATTGGGACGAATCAGGCAGGTCCGGATGGTGAGAGGAACCATTGTAGTAGTACTGTAATGCCTCCACTTCTGTTTGTAAAGAGAAGGCCCATTTTATCTGTGGAAAAAGACCTGACCTTTCTATAGCCTACATGATATAGCCTACAGAACCACATATGGGCTCCTCTGATATGTACTGTTTGCATAATCAGTGCTGTTACTGAGTTGGTGTTGGGTACACTGGTCTTGCAGAACCATGACTGGTATCTCAAAATGTAGGCAAGTATGTTATATGATACTTGACCAAATGTACCTTGTAACTAGATTTGTCCTGCTATAATAAGTGAAATCCAATCTTCCTGGTCAGGCTGAAAAAATCTGCTGTGTGTCCAGGACTCAAAGTATGCTTCATTTATCATCAATATAAGAACAATTTTTGATTAATCAGCATATCAAGCAAACTGTAGCGAACATGTTTCAGAATGTTTATCAATGTAGACTGGAGTGTGTACAGTGCAAACAGGAGTGAAGCTGGTAAGTGTCAAAAGATGAGAGGAGCGCTTTAAAAATATCCAGACAGTGATGGTGCAATGTCCTAAAACATGGTCTGCCTGGCAAAATTGAAGGGACTTACTAAGAATGGCATTATGGAGGATAAAGAGATTAGACGCGAGTTTAAGGCGATGGTGAAGTAAATAGTATATGTCCTGAGCAGATGGCTCACTGATCTCCGAATTCTGCGCCTCCGCAGCAACCCTCGGAAATCTCCCACCTCTCTGACGGCAGGCAGTGAATTTTCCACTAGCACACTCAAACTGTTCCCTCCATGGGTAGTGGGCAAGGTGTCAAGGAATCAACAGTACAGAATGTGATGAAGTAGGGAAGACTATGTGAAACAAAAAGCACTACACAATGTTTCTCTGCTGTGTGGTGATATATATATATATATATATAAACCCCAAAATATCCAGATCAAGTATCTTCGTTCCAACCCATCGCACATTCCTCCTGTTAATTCTTCTTTTCTGAAATATTACAGAAGCTCGGCTCTAAAGATAAAGGTGGTTATAGAGTTCAGATATACAAAATGTTAGCAGTTGTTGAGTGTAAACAGAGAAGCAATGTCTTCATAATCATTTCATTTTTATTTTTGGAAACAAAAAACAGCAACATGGAGGTGAAAATGTTCATTTCACATAAAATTCACATTAACATTAAAAATATCCTTTCACCTCATCAACATTACAAAATGTACATTTCATATTTACATGGGAGAATCAAGTGTAACAATTACCCAAGATCACACTCTTTATAGCTATACTGATTCGATACCGTACATAGAAATAAATACCCACCCCAGATTGTCTGCAAAACTAAATTATATCTTTGAGGGAAAGCAAAGTCAGGAAGCAAGACGTCTGGAAGCAGTAAATACATACATGGACAGACTTCATTTGAGAAGTTCTTCCATACAAAAAAATATATATTACTTCACACACTGGGGACTCTTAAACACACTTATAAATGTACACTATTAATGTTAAATTTGGCACTTCACACAAACCAATCCTTGGGAAGTCATGTTTCATACCCATGTTTCAATTGCATACACATTGTTTTGGAGACATCTTCCTTTCCTGCACATGCTGAAACATTTATCCACAAAAGATTGTGCTGTAGATAAAGAACCACATATAAGGGGTACAACATTTTACTCCTAATTTAAAAGCAGCCTTAACAATTGTGTTTTTGCATTTATACATTCCATACCATTAACCCCATAAAACCCCTGAGTTTAACAGTTTTTTTTTTCTATTTGTAGGGTTGGCATGGTGTGGCATAGTTTTCTAAATGATTAACATAAGTGTATTTTTATCCAAACATACAAAACATGCAGTTCAGCCCATAGTGAGCAAATGTAACACTCACAGCACTTTACATGAAAAGCCTATCTTTAATATAGTTTTCCAATAAACTGAAATTGCAAATGAATTTGTATATATAAAGCATATTCTCTATGTGAAAGTATTTACAATACTGCAAAATAAATTTCCATGCAAGGCATTATTACAGGCATGGGTGTCGGTGTTTAAGTCCTCTCAAATGTACAGTATCACTGCAGAAAATAACATCTTAGCAAAGTGGAAAGGTACTGTATATAGAAGATTTAAATATAGTCAAATTTATCTAGTATTTCCTATTATAAGATTACAATAAACCAAGTATAATATTATGAAACCTATTTCAAGCATTTGTGCTCATTTCAAGCTTGAAATAGTCTTGTTCTATTAGCAGATAATGTTACTAATTTTAAGCATTTATTTCTAAAAAGAAGCAAAATCATCTGCCAATAGAATAAGAAAATGACAAGCTTGAAATGAGTAATAATGTTTAGAAATAGGCTTATCTTCTTATTTATGATCTTATACAACCCCTGGCAAAAATTATGGGATCACTACACTTAGCGGATGTTGACCCGGATTTTTTAATTCACAACAAATAAACAAATCACATAGGACAATTTTTGTTTAATAGCTGAACATTCTGGTTTTGTGAAACATACCTCAAACAATTTAAATGAGATTATTTTAATTAATGTCTTTTTTTTTTTTTTTTTAACAGATCAAGTAGAAGGAAAAAATTATGGAATCCCCTTATAATTTGCATTTCTAAAACAAATACGAGCACAACTCTAAAAATGCAAATTAGTCTGCAGTTAAATGAGAGTGCTTACACACCTTAACCTTGGACTTCTTGAAAGGATATATGGCCCCAACAAGAGAGTTGTCAATTGAAACAATGGAAAGGATTATAAAACTCCTTCAAGAAGGAAATCAAACACGGAGTGTGGCAAAAGATGTTGGTTGTTCCCTATCAGCTGTGTCTAAAATTCTGTGCAAGTACAAACAAAATGGGAAGGTTATAAAAGGAAAACATATGGGTTGACCAAGGAAGACGTCAAAGCATCAGGATAGAAAACTCAAAGCAGTATGCCTTGAAAATAGAAAATGCACAACAAAACAAATGAAAAACAAATGGCCGGAAACAGGAGTCAATGTTTGTGACAGAACTGTAAGAAATGGGCTGAATGAAATGGGATTTACGTATAGAAAAGCCAAACGAAAACCAGCACTAACAACTAAACAGAAGAAATCAAGGTTACAGTGGGCTAAAGAGAAGCAGTCATGGAGTGTGGATGACTGGAGGAAAGTGATATTCAGTGATGAATCA